>JANBOJ010000310.1:0-17871 GCA_027574685.1 Coemansia erecta
AACCCGTACAACCGCACCACCCTGTTTGCCAGCCTCTGCGTTTTGACGCTCATGACACTGACGTCGCCCGGCAAGCACCCGATGGCCGAGCCCCTAGCATGCATTGCCGTTGCCCTGCTGATGATCTTTGTCGGGCTCCCGACGTGCAACGTGCTGGGCCGCACCCTGCTTCTCGCTGCTGCCCCGCGGGACGCCGCAGGCATGCGCATGGCGGTTGCTCGTGTGGCCATGATCCCCGGCGTCGTGCGCTGCGCGGAGCACCACGTCTGGTGTGCCGCACAGGATGCCGCGGTGGTCGTTGCCCTGCGTGTCGAGGTCGACAGGTCGGCGGACTTGCCGGCGCAGAACGCTTTGCGCAGCCAGATCACCTCGGTGCTCGAATCGTCGGGGCTGAAATCGTGGACTGTCGATTTGCGACCGGCTGCTGCGCCATCATCCGATCTCGCCGAGAAAAGTCAGGTGCTTTGACAAGCAGTGAAAAATTAAGAAAAACGGCCCGACTTTTTTTTTATCTCTTCTCTTCTCTCCTTTGCTCTCAATTTTTGTAAATTCCTTCCATTCGCCTTATACTTTTATACATTTTAATACGACCAAAATGGGCGGCCCAGGACTAGAAGTCATAAAGTTCACCTTCTACGTGTTCATGCCCATGGGCTTTATGGTCTACTTTGGTGGACCCGGGTTCTACGAGCGCTACGTGGCCGACGAGACATACAAGTTCAACGCCCCGCCAAAGATAAGAGTGCCGACAGAGCCGGCAGAGATCTCAAAGACACTGGAAGCCTTGAAGGAAGCCCGCGAGCAGCGCCGTCTTGCCCGCGAGCAGTACATGAAGAATATGGACTCGCAGAGCCCCGGTGTCGCTGGAGCAGCTAGCACAGAGTAGATCTGCAGACAGAGCTGTCTACCTCGTACTGTAAAATCATTCTATACACCTCCCTGCTTGTGCGCAAGCATCTCAACATACACATTAACGTAAACTTTGTTTAAATAAGAAAATAAGAATGTCAAATACTATGCAGAGAAGAGAGAGAGAGAGAGTAATACTAATAGCAGCAGCAGCAGCAGCAGACGAAAGCACTTTGCATTCACTGCTCGTATCCCGGCGGTGCGTCTGTCGGGTACTGCGCAGACGGATTGCTCAGATGTGCGTGCGCAGTCGCCGTCGGCTCCGCGGCAGCCAGCTGAGGCGGCGGGCCATCGTACCCAGGCAGCTCCTCCTCGTACGGCGGCACCTCGCCAGTCTCCTGTATTCTGTCGCTCATCTTGCGCGCGATCGCCGCAAAGTCAAACCCGCCGCCCTCCTTAAACGTCAGCACCAGCGTCGACCCTGCCGTCACGCTGCCGCCGGCCACCGGCTGCACCAGAGCCTCAAACCTGTTGGCGCCGAAAATCGGCTGCACAAACTCGAGGTTGCGCAGGTTGACGTGCGGCACGGTGAATGAGTTGACTGTGCCGGGCGGCCCGTCCGTCGCCATGCTTGTCTCATGCGTGGTGGCCAGGGCAAGGAACACGATGCGCTGGTTCGAGATAAATGTCGTGCCACTGGCGCTCTTGGGCGAGAGCCCGCCGCCAGGGTAGTCGCCCGGGTTGACGTGTTTGAGCTCGAACTTTACCCCGCTGCAGTGGTACAGAAAGTTCTCGTTTGGCAGCGGGACTGGGTGCCGCGTGCCCCTCTCGAGCATTACGCTGTTTAGTGACATTTCTTTTGTTCGCTGCTGACAGAGCTGTGTAAAGAATAAAGTGAATTGAAATAACTAAAAGAAAAAAGAGATATTTTGCTTGCAAAAAGAGAGAAGAGAGAGAGAGAGAGAGAGAGAAAGAGACAGAAAACGAGAGAACGTCTGCGGGGAAGAAACAGCAGTCGCTGTGGTCTCTCCGCCCGCTCTTTTCGCTCTCACGTGTATAAATTTTCTTGAATGCTGACGACAGCATTTGATTTCTTCACTTTTCTCTCGTGCCAAGACACGCGCACCATGTCTTGCTGCTCGCAGCTCACCAGTGCATCCTCTTCGCGAGACTCAAGAATACAGTTCATTACATAAAGAGAAAAATCTCACTCGCCTACTTTGACCGCTTGAATATGGCAGCAGCAGCTATGCCAAGCAGCGCAATGGCTCCGCCAGAAACAGCCAGCCCAATCATGCCATCACGGCTGACCCGTGCATCAATCAGCTCGCGCAGGCTCTTCGCCTGCTTATTGTCCGGCTCAAGTGCCAGCAGCTGCTCCGTATACACGCGCGCATTCCCGTACTCGCCCATCTTGTAGTACCCGATACCCAGGTAGTACAGGCACTCGCGCTTGCGCTCATCGTGCTCGCTGTATATCTCGTGCATCAGGTAGACGCCCATCTGCTGCTCGGCCTTCTTGGTGCTCTTGATAAGCCCCCAGGCGTAGTTGAACTTTGTCTGCACCCGCACCTGCGAGCCCTCGCGCTCGTATTGCCGCCGGAGCACCAGGAGCTCGTCGGGCGAAAGTGACTGCTCGGCGTCGGCGGCGTATGGAAGATACCTCTCGCTCATTTGTCGCTGAAATGTATTTAGTAAAAAAAAGTGTATGGTGGAAAATAAAGTCGGTGCAAAAAGAAGAAAAGGGAAGAGTGGTGTAGGGCAGAAACGAAAACGTGGGACTTTAGAGCATTTCCTGGACCTGGCGTTTGTTTGCTCTTTGCAGTCTTGTTAATTCACATTCATTTCCAGAGTTTTTTTTGCCCTTCTACAGTAGCATTTTGTTCCGTTTTGTTTATTTCGAGAATGGGCAGGTACGAGCGCAAGCAGGCTACACTCTATTCGCACCACAGTCTTGCTATATTCACTTCATTGCTGACACTCCGGCTGGCTTCTTTTCTGGCAACTCAACTTCATGTAGGCTTCAGATAGCTCCACGCGCGCTGGTATGCAAGAACACAACTATTGAAGGCGATGTCCAGATCGGCAACGACACCGTCGTCCACGTCGGCGCCTCCATCCTTGCTCGCAAGGGCCCCATTATAATCGGATCAGGCAACATCATCAGCGAGCGGGCGGTCATTGTCAACGACCACAGCACTCCGCTCACGATTGGTGACGACAACCTCATAGAGACTGACGCGCGCATCGAAGGTCGGGGGATGGGCCACAGAAACACAGTACAGATCCGCAGTGTGGTTGCCGGGACAAGCACCCTTGGCAACGACTGTGTTGTCGGCACCACCTGCACCACAGGCCCATCCGAAAACGTCCCCGACGGCACGATCCTGTTTGGAAGCTCGCTGTCCAGGCGTACGCGAGCCGATGGCAATCCTGAGCACAGATTCACCCACAAAAAGCATCTCGAGTACATCCAGGAGATGCTCCCACGTTACAACCACATCATTGAGGCAGAATAACGCTGTAAACGTCTAATACACGGCTGATCTGTATTGGCAAAACATTAGAAACGAGCTACTCTCCGACCTGGCGACGAAGTTCGGCCAAAAAGTCCTTCTGGCTCGCCATTGTCGAACCTAGTACATATAAAAAGGACATATTAGAATGACACTGTTGCTACTACCTAGTTGCTATCGATATTCAAGTCTGTGGATACGTACCTTTTACATCCCACTTGTTTGACGAGCCAGCGCCGGAATTGTCGCTGCTCTTGTACAGCTGCGGCTTCTCCTTGTCGCTCAGCTTTGGATTCTTGAGCTTGTCCTGGGCATCCAGCCATCCCCGAGAGATGTAGCCCTGGACCTCCTCTGTATTGAACTGCACGGTACTCATATGGAAATATATGCACAGTAGGTCGCTGAAAATGTATAAAAAAAATGTGTATAACGCAGCTCTAAACCCTGCTATGCGCAAAGCTAGAATTTTAAGGGCAGTCATTTTCAGCAAAACAAGTTGTGGGGAGAGCCGCGCGCCTAAATATTTAAAAAGATGAGAAGCTTTTTTTTATTACAGCGTACAAAGATGGTAACTTTTCTACTCGTTGCCATGATAGTTTCGATGTGTGCCACCACCGCCACCACCACTGCCATAGTTGCCGCCGCTGCCGCCTCCACGTCCGCGACCACGCCCACCCGGGCCGCCACCGCGTCCGCCGCCACCTCCACCTCGTCCGCGGCCACCTCGGCCACCACGTCCGCCCATGTTCCGATTCTTTGTCATGTCTTCCTTGACCTTATCAAGCACCTACAGAAATGTTGCAAAAGCAAGGAGTTAGCAATAACCTCTCGATTTTACACGTGTTGATCCACCTTGTGCCACTCCACATTGAACTTACCGCGTCAGGAACTCGAAGGTATTTGATTGTGTTTCCGCGAATGTATGCCTCGAGAAGACGCCAGAACCGGTCGCCATCCTACACATGCAGTCCTTATCAATACTCATATATGTTAGTATACTACTGGACTATTCCCTTCGACTACATACTAAAGCTAAAGCCATGCCCTGAGACTTACGCTGGCGGTCTGGATGACCTCTCGCAATGTGATGTTCATAAAGTTGTCGCACTTTTCCAAGTGACCGTTATATGTCTCGCCATTCTTCAGTTCTACAAGCTACACGGTAGTAACAACATGAGTATACTTGAGCATACTGGAGTTTGTTAGTATCAGAACCAGGAGATACGCACAGCTGCTGTATTCTTGTCGGGTCATATCGTTGTCTACTTACAATTGGAAAGCCGACCGCGGCGTTAAGCAGCGAAAGCGGCAGCTACATGTAGACAAGAATAGAGAAAAGGGCATGGTGCTTAGAGCACATGTATCAGACTGGTTAGTTGCTGTCGTTTGTTTTGGCGGTATTTGCACACTTTGCTGCCAAACTGTGTGGTTTCTCTGAATTCCTCAGCTACTCGAACGATACTGGGCTGCCGTGTAACGGACATGTAGCGACGCCAAGTCGCATCGCTTACCATTTTAAATAAGAGAGCAAAAGTCAAGCCTGGAATTAAACATGCAAAAACAACAGAAAATGAAAGACAGCGCACAACTGGCACCGTAAGTGCACTGGCAGCGCTGATCAGCAATTATGTTTGTCTGATCAGCGGATCATCGCAAGTAGACAATGAAAAAATATGTGATCCGGAGACTCACAAAATTTTTTGGTTAATGCATCTTGCCTGCGCCTCCCTAAGCTTGCTTCCACACTCGCAATTTCTTCCATTTAAACAACACTCTTACCTATACATAAATGTCGCTGGACCACAAACTTGTAAGTCTCTAGTACAACACACAGACCTCCTATAAGCACGCTTATCAAAAGCATCCATCTACTAACTGATTCTTGTAAAACTGTTGATGATGCTTCTAGGTTCACAGGGCCTCGAAGGCTTTGCTGAGATACGTCGAGAAGAACACGTTCAAAAAGTCCATGTCCATGTTTACGGACGACGCGGAGCAGCTCCACCTAATTATTAGCACGAAGGATGTTGCGACGAAGGAGCGCCATAAGCCCTACCGGATTCCTCTGCGCCACCCCATGTACGACGAGGACAGCAATGTTTGCTTGATCGTCAAGACTGGCCACGAACTTACGATTGAGCAGATCAACGAGCTTGGCATTCACCAGATTAAAGAGATCATTACCGCCGAGCAGCTGAAGAAGAGCTGCAAGACATACGAGGCCCGGCGCGAGCTCCTGGCGACATACGATCTGTTCCTTGCCGACGACCGGCTTCTCAACTCGCTGCCCAAGCTCCTGGGTTCAAAGTTCTTCAAGGCCAAGAAGCTCCCTGCGCCAGTCAACCTGCTCTCAAAGAACCTGAAGACCGAACTCACCCGGGCTCTTTCAAGCACATTCTTTAGGCCGGCAAAGGGCACCTGCACCGCCGTCAGAATCGGCTCGACCAAGCTGACTGTTCCGCAGCTTGAGGAAAACATTGAAGGCGTAGTCAACTTGGTTATCAAGTTTATTCCCAAAGGATGGAAGAACATCCAGACCATCGGCATCAAGGCGGGCACTACTTTTACGCTGCCTGTCTACAGTGTGCTGCCCGAGCCACCCACTGCCATCACTATCGCCAGTACCAGCGACAGCATGGAGGTTGACACCCCCAAGGAAGAGAAGCCCAAGCCAAAGAAGAACAGCCGGAAGAGCCCAATGTCGCGTGAGCTGCCCAAGAGCAAGTCTGTCACCGCCTAAAACAAAATGAAAGGCACCTTGGAGCAGATTTACGTCTCTTTCCTCTTATGAAAATTGTTCAATTTTATGTTTTAAAAAAAGCCTAGCACGTTTATTCTGCCTTCAGCTTGCTGGCCAGCGCCTGGTCGGCCGACGGACGCGATAGCAGCGTAAACTGACGGTAGTTGAAGTATAGCATGAACATTGTAAACATTGCGCAGCTAAATACGGCATTTAGCACGATGTATATGTCAGGAAGAGATGCTGGTGGCGGAATAAACATATCCGCTGCATGAAGCGCAACCATTGCCAGTGTCGTTAGCCACTGCATGATGAAGACAACGCGTGGTGTATGCTTGTCCGCAGGGCAGACAGGACAACTGCGAAGAACAGACCAGCCGACTGCCAATACGGCATAGGGAATAGCCAGCCCGTCCTTGAACAGTAGCGGGTACATGCTGAACAGAGACGTCTGGACGAACCAGTTCACTGCCCAGGGCTCGTCGTCGATCAGCAGCAGAGCCGGCGCCAGAGGCAGAAGAATCGACTTTTCGTGCACCTGGAACGAAAGCAGGAAGAATGCAAGCGACGAGTTGAGCAGGCCGTAGTTTAGCAGCCTGACTATGTTGTCGCGAACCGCAGGCAGCGGCTTGCCCGCATGGCGCTTGACAACCACAAACAGGTGGATGCACGACGGTGCAAATGCTAGTGCCGTTGCCGCAGTAGCCAGGACAAGAAGGTCGTCTATGCTGTACATGCTGCGCAGCTTGACAACGACATTTACTGCGCACCAAATGTTTGCAACCTTGTCCTCGTACAGACCGCGAGCAACAGGGAAGACGCGCGTGAGTATCTGCATGAGCTGGTCGGGCGACTGGATCCACGGAAGAAGCATGGCTCCAAAAGTGAGGCAGACCGCCAGCCCAAGCTTGATAAACAGCACGAATCCGTGGCTGGACTGGAAGCATTTCGCGAGCAAAAAGAAGAACACAGCCGGGGCATAGTAGAGCGCCATCTGCTTAAACATCAGCGCGCAGCAGAACGCGACTGCCATCGACACGTAGCTGTCGCTAGCAGCGAAAACAACAGCCCAGACCAGGAAGCCAAGCATGACCGAGTTGTACTGAAAGTGACCGTGGTCGATTAATAGTAGGCAGGGCTGCAGTAGCACAGTGAATGTCGATGCCTGGCGAGCAACCCAGGATGTCGGTACACGGCGTGATCTGAAGAACAGCACAACGGCCGGAACGAATATGGCCAGATCGAGCACGAGAACCGAGGCCCGCATAAACAGCTTGCTCGACTGCGACTCGATTCCGCGCGAGGTGTCTAGGGCAACCCACTCTGGATCGATAAGGTTGGCAATGAATCCGCAGGCCCAGCTCTGGAATGCGGTCAGAGGCGGGTAGTCCAGCCCCCAGTACCCAAGATCGTAAAAGTACCACTGGGATGGCGGGAGGTGCGTGGTGATCTCCATCCAGTGACGCTGCGCCTCGTAGTCACCGTACATTGGCGGCTTGCCCTGGCCAGAGTACCCGTGAAGGGCGACGCACCAGCGCACAAGAACGGCAAGCAGCAGGGTCACTGGCAGAGCTATCTTCTGGGCGTTCTGAGCCTCGAGGAACCGAAACCAGGCGTTTAGCGGCACAATATCTTTTACAGCCGTCGACGCTCTTCCCGCTGTCCTTGCAGCCGCTTTAGAGCGTGTCTTTGCTGCCATGGTCTGTAGCACACAAGAGGTGAAGAAAATAAAAGAGAGGAAAAAATCTACAGAGAATGAGAAAGATGGATTTGCTCCCTTTTCGCGTGGCGAGGTTTGCTTTTCTGCTCTTCAAACGGCACGTTTTTGTTTAGTTTTTATTTACCACCATTTGCATAATAATACTATGAGCGGCGACGGAGAGAACCACACCCCGCGCAGGGCGCTGTATACTAGCAACCGTGTAGACATGGGCCTGACGCTGACAGCAACGAAGCGGGGGCGGAAGACACTTCTTATTGACAATTCACACAACACTCCGACGCGAGCCGGTGCAGACATTGCCGAGATACTGAAGCTGAGCGCAGCGGTTGATGCCGAGGATAAGGAAAATAGCTCGGAGGAGGCTGTTGGTAGGCTTAACTTGGCTGGTCAGTCTGTATACGGATTCCAAAAGTCGGTGACACGCGGCCGGGGTCGTGGGCGGAAAGCGAGTGGCAGCAGCACAAGAGGAGGTGTTGCGAACAAGGTTGCTCGCGGAAGAGGGCGTGGGCGAGGACGCAGAGGAGGAGGAAGCAGCGCTGCGGCTGGATCTAGACGGAAGACAATGTCGTCAGTGCCAGATGGCAGCAGAGGTGATGAATACGAAGAAGATGAGGACGAGGATGAGGATGAGGATGAAGAAGATGGCGGCGATAATAGGGCCGCTGACAGCGACGCTGCCAACGACAGTCAGGACGACGGAGAGAACGAGAGCTTGGCTGATGGCATGCTGGACCTAGGCGAGGACGCCTATGGCAACAATGGGCCAGCATACGAGCGCTACTTCCAAGACCTCCACACAACAAGAGGCTCCAAGACCTCTGATAATACGCTTTCGAAGCTGCCACCTCTATCCCAGGCCGAATGCAGATCGATTCTTGCCAAAGTCCCAACCAAACACAAAAACGAGCTGGAACTCCTCGAGTCGCTACATCGCAAGCAGTTTAGCCAGTGGTTCTTTGAGCTAGCGTGCGGGTTCAATCTTGTATTCTATGGATACGGCTCGAAGCGCCGTATGATCAACAGTCTCGCTACCAGACTCTCAGCAAAGTCGCCGACTGTCATTGTCAATGGGTACTTTCCGACTCTTAACTTTAAACAGACGCTCGAGCGGATTCTTTCCGAGGTTGTTGGATTCGGCGATACCACCGGATCTGTTGCCGACCTGGCGTCGCTGATCCACGGCTATTTCGAGTCGGATACGCGCGAGGTTGACAACATGTACATTGTTATTCATAACATCGATGGCCCCTGTCTTCGAAAGCACCAAGCGGCCCTGGCCGTGCTTGCCAGCTCCAAGAACATCAGCCTTCTGGCGTCTATTGACCATATTGAAGCGCCCCTCATCTGGGACTCGAGCATGATTACGCGGTTCAACTGGGCATGGCACGATCTGACGACGTTCGATCCGTACACTGTCGAGACTAGCTACGAGAACTACGGTACAGAAAGCACTGAGATTGGTCCGCGTGGCGTCCTGCATGTCTTGGCCAGTCTCACCGAAAACGCCAAGAATGTATTCCGCATTCTGGCAGAGTACCAGATCGCAGAATCTGTTATGGACGACGACGCGGCAGGAGCGCAGAAAAAGTCTGGATCCAAGATGCCCGAGATGCCGTACAACGGATACTTTGCTGCGTGCAGAGACCAGTTTTTGGTTAGCAGCGAGCTGACTTTCCGGTCACAGCTAACCGAGTTCCGTGACCACAAGGTGATCCAGTCGCGCCACGCAACTGACGGAACCGAGTTTGTCCACATCCCTCTTGATGCAGCCACGCTCGGCACCATTCTTGAGAGTATGGATTAAGAGGTCTAAATAACAGACCATTTTATGAACAGAGAATATAAATGTTTGCGTGAATGAATGCCTTATTGGGTTAAAGGTTTCAGGTCAGGTATTGTTAGCGACCCATTGTTTACAATTTGGCACGCAGTACAACAAGTATTGTGAGTGGTGTGGTTTCGGGCTTTTCTTTTTCTTTCCTCCCAACTTCAACATACTACTTTTTTACTCGCAATCTGTGTTAGTTTAAAACGCCAATGTCACCTTCGCCTTCTCTTTTCCAGCTGCTTCCATACGATATTATTGACATAGTTATCGACTATCTTCCACTTTCTAGCTATACTAAAAACAACAAACTCGCAAAGGTGGCGATAATGCACTCATGCCAGAACTGGCGCACTTTGTACATGCGTAAATACTTTTCTAATCTTGATATTCGCTGCAGCAATGGTAGATACGCAGACCAAGCGTTCAAGATTATACCTCAATTTGCTGATTCAAACATATATCCCATTAATTGATTTGTTCGCACCTTGACTTTTCATGTCATAGCCTGGGATCCAATCGTAAATGGTCAGGGCGTCAAGTGGATGCAATCCTCACCTGACTTTTTCAACACTGACTCTTCATCCGTCACAACGCTAATCATCGATGCATATCATGACACAAACCCTCATTCTTGCAAAAAGTATATGGCTTTGCATGAAGCAAACAACATTGCTGCGTTTTTCAGGCACACTAAATCGATAATACCTAATGCCAAAACTATTAAACTGTATCTTTTCAAATGTGAGCAATTGTTTTCAAGGAGAGAGTGCTCCACGCCAATCGGGGTTTCGATTGCAGAACTGGTTTATGGCTGCAACTTTACATTCCGCGGAGCAAGATACGCATGCTGTTTTTCGAGCATCAATCCGGCAGTTATTTCTGGACTTACTTCACTTTGTATTGCAAAGAACGTGTCCGATCCTAATCCTGATGCAGCGAAATGGGCACTTGAAGTAGCTCGGTGTAACGCAGACACTCTAAAGAGCTTGGCACCGCTATCCCTTGATCTCGATCAGCTTGAACAGTTCCTCTTTAGAGATAGCACGCCTATTATCTATTCCTCTCTAGTCAAATTGATCATTCGGTTTTCTGATCGATCTGAGATGTTTAAAGATGCCGAGAATCCAATAAGCAGCAGATGTTCCGGCATTCATACAGATCACTTCCCCGCACTAAAATGGTTGAAGGTTAGTGGGTCATGCATAATGGCTATTGGGTATTTCTTTGGATCCAAGAACAGATCGCTTGAATATATTGATGCCTGTATCTACCCTGTGATGCCTGATTGGAATGACCCGAGCAAACTCTGTCCGGTAGATATACCAACTCGCTTTTACGGCTTGAAGATAATCAGATTTTCAACCTGGAACATCAACGCGGTTGCTACGGATCATCTATCTGGGCATAAGATGATGTGCTCTCGCATTTTTAAGCTGTTTTCCAGCTCTTCGCCTGCCATATACTACATCTCTGCGGGACATGGATTTGGACCTACTATTTTGGAAGTCCTGGATGTCAATAATCTATGGACAGCCCTGCGAGAACTGAATATTCAGAGTGCTACATTTTCGTTTGTCGATATATGCAGCCTGCTTCAAAAAGCACCACTGCTGGGATGTCTTGTCTGCGAACTAAACGGTATGCCCCCAACAATCGATGAAGTTAACTTAATTGAGCATCCAGAATACCTAAACGAGCGCCATTATCAGTTTGGTGCCATGCTTTCAAATTTTATCATCTATTGGGCCCGTATTTTGGACGATCTCGAAATGCAACACGCTTCTTGGTCAATCCTTCTTCTATTAAGTCTGTGCCCTCAGCTCGGACATATAAAAATTGTGAACCTTAACCCCACGCGATCCGAGTATGACTCCGTGTTTGTTAGTGCTAATAGCGGCGTCGGTTTTGCTGAGCAAGCTAGATCGCTATATCTGGAGATCAATAATGCTATAAGTCAAAATAATTCTTATTATAGTGACTTTTATTACAGTGACTCTGATTAATAAGATATCATTTTTTAACATAAGCAATTTTCCTTTAAATCTCTAATCGAGTATCTCGGTCATACAATACACCGCGAAACATTTTTTACAGGGATTGCCAAATATTTTGAGGTTTAGATTTATTAATATAATATCAATCTTGAAAAATATTATTTTACTGGCAGCATAGTGTACCAATTCGACAGTATTGTTTATATAGCATTTGGCTAGCGCTGTTGCAAAATGTTTATATTAAAATTTATTTTATTCAACAGTTGGTGTTATAATAGCTTCTGGAGTTGGCTTATGCTATAGCTTGATATTATAATAGAATTCAACATTTTAGCCATGAGGGTATGCTGTCTTGTTCTGCCGCCAATATGTACCGGATCCATATTGAACGCGACTCCCGCTGGATTGCCACTTGATCAAGCCGAAGTAAAGCTAGCAGTCAAGCGCACATAGTCACCTGCAATGGAAAATTTGCTGGGAATCGGATTTGTCTGCAGTCGTAATAAGATTTTCGAGTAATGCGTAGATTTATTGCTGATTTCCATATTATAAATGCGACGACACTTGTAGAGTGGGAGTTTTTTTGTGCAGCATTTGGACAGATTATTTTTAAAAAAAATATTGAGACAAAACATTCAATAAGAAACGGGATGTTGCGTCAACAAGGAAACGGAATATATGCATGAAAATAGACAAAGATGTCGCTTATTTTGCATAGCCTATAGAAGCAGTGGTATTGGAAACTGATACCCGAGCAGGTTTGGACAAATATTGAAGCCGGTAAGTATCAATGATATGAGACAAGAGGTGCAGCGAGGAACCTGTGATTTAAGTAATTGGGGTTATCCAAGTAAGGATAGACAAAGTTGCATATGTAGCAAGTATGCATGCGCATGCACTAGCCTGACCTTGAAGGAAGACAAAGGCGTGCAGGTCCGCGAGAACAGATTGTGTGGTAGCCATGCAGAAAAATTCAACTCAAGCTGTGTCGGCACACATGTCCCATTGAGTAATTACTCGGACCCCGTTTTGAATAGAGTGCCGAGAACGCTGAGTTTTTCTTTTGCTTGCCGCCAGTACAACAAATAAAAAGGTGCAAAGTGAATCATGGTTCCAATTTCCCTCTTCACCCTCCGACTTTGGAATACCACATTTTTACTCGCTCTTTGATCTAGGTAAAACGCCAATGCCTCCTTCGCCTTCTCGTTTCCAGCTGCTTCCCGACGACATTGTCGGAGAAATTGTCGACTACCTTTCACCGCCTAGCTATATGAGTGTCCGCAGAAATACAAAGATGGCAATACTACACTCTTGCCAGAACTTGCGCGCTGCTTATATGCGCAAATATCTCTCCGCCATTGATGTTCACTACAACCAAGATAAAGAAGTGGTGATTGAATTCAAAAACATCGACATACCGTTTGATCCACTCCTATACCCAATCGATAAACTCGTTCGTACGCTGACTATCAATATCCCAATCTGGAAATCTGTCTTAAACGGCGAGATTGTCGAATTGATGCAAATTTCGCCAAACTTTGCTAGCATCGGCTTTGCGTCTGTTACGACGCTAATCATTAATGCGCCATACAATCCATTTTCTCGTACTTCTGTCAGCTATGAGGCTCTAGACGACGCTAAAAACACGGCTGCTTTTTTCAGACACATCAAATCACTGGTGCCAAATGCCAAAAATATTAGTCTGTTACTGCCGGGCTGCCAGGAATGGTCTTCGGAGAGCAGGGATATCGATTTAGTCGAGAGTTCCATTGCAGAGCTGGTTTGCGGCTGCAACTTTACATTCGGTGAAAGGGCAGTAGTGTACAGTTTTTCGGCGTTCAACCCTGCAGTAATTTTCGGGCTTACATCTCTTTGTCTTGATGTGCAATTGTGCCTTGATGAGTCTTATACAGCTTCATGGCCATTTGAAGTTGCACGGCTTAATGTAATGACTCTGAAGCGTATAAAGCTACCCCCATTTAGCGCTGAACTTCTCGAGCAGCTTCTCTTTAGTGACGGCTTGCCCATTATCTACCCCTCTTTAGTCAGAATGGAGGTTGTAATCTCAGATTTCCACGATCAACCTTTAGAGCCTGTTGATCTTATAAGTAGCGAGAATCGCGGCATTGATATTAACCACTTCCCTGTACTGAAGCGCCTGAGGTTTGCTGGATCGTTCAGGTATGTTACTGGACATCTATTTGGATCTGAGAACCGATCGCTTGAATATCTAGACGTAGTCAATCACTTTAACCAGAGCAATACTTTCACAGTGGGCATGTCTACTCGCTTTTACGGGTTAAAGACCGTCATATTTGGAATGGAAGACCGGAATGACGAGGCTATTATCGACTACACGGATTATAAGCCGATTTGCGAACAAACTTTTAAATTATTTGCCTGCTCTCCTTCAGCCACCTACCGCATTTCGATGGAATTCAAACTCGGCAGCGAAATCCTAGAGCTTCTGGATGACTGTGATATATGGGCAACTCTTCGAGGGCTATATATTCCAACTACTTTGTTTTCATTCACGGAATTGCTCGATCTTCTTACGAACGCACCGATGCTGCAATATCTTTACTGCAGTCTTGATGATGAGCCCCCTTTCATTAACGATATTGATCTGAGAGAACATCCAGAGTATCTAAAGGAGCGTTACTGCCCACTTAACACCTCCCTTTCAAAATTGATGCTGGGAAGCAACTACGATTTCAATACTCAAGATATACATAATATTTCTTGGTCTGCGCTTCATTTGGCACGTCTTTATCCTCAGCTTAGAAATCTGGGTTTTGCGGAATGTTTCGGCAAGGAATACGGGCCTACTATCATTCGCAGCAAACTCGATAGAGGTGCTAGCCTTGCTGAGCAGGCGGATTCACTGTGTTCAGATATCAAAAACCTGCCGATAAATATGTTTTTGATTAGAGTGAGAAATCTTTCTAGGGGTATTCTTTTTTACTGACATATAAAATAAAGTCATTATCTATTGTTGAAATTAAAGTAAAATTATAAGAACTTTTGACACCTCCTGTGGATGACATACTTAACGATACGTGCTACGATTCGCTATACTGCGATGATTCTGGTTATTTGAATATCGCATTTAATATAAATATTTATGTCAAGGTCTTCATACGTAACAAATGTTCCGCGCATATATCATGCAGAAAGCATATTCCGATTGAAGCCACAGTCCACCGCTAGCATTTCAAAATAAAGATATGGTAAACAAAAAGACGTTTTGGCGTATTTTATTCAGGCAACAAAGAATGTTACAGCAACACAAGGCGCCTTTATGCTTAGAAGACAAGGGCAGCGTTCTTCTTCTTCTTGTCACCACCGAGCTCGAATGTCTTGCAACGCTTGAGGGCGAGCTGCTGCTTGTACTTGCAGACAGTGCACTCGAGACGGAGGACGACCTTCTTGGTGGTCTTGGCCTTCTTGTGGAAGACGGGCTTGGTCTGACCACCGAAACCCGACTGCTTCCGGTCGTAACGACGCTTACCCTGAGCGAAGACCGAAGCCTTACCAGTCTTGTACTGGGTAACCTTGTGCGGAGTGTGCTTGCGGCACTTGTTGCTCTTGCAGAAGGTGTTACGGGTCTTGGGGATGTTAACCTATCGAGATGGCATATATGCGTGATTAGTAGTCGGTCATCGATCTAAGAACGATATGAATCATTCCGGTGCGTGCAAACATATATGCAAGACAAGGGCAGCGAAAGAGGGTGCTTCAGGACACAATCGCGAGCTATGTATACAGCTCCCAGAATCCCACAACCACAGCCATCTGTTCCATTCGACCGATCCACGAATATCGTCACCATAGTGACGGGCAACGAGAGCGACCCATGTGTCTTAGTATGCGGCCATGCTTTCCGTCCAAGACAGTCGAGTTCAGGAAAGGCAGGGTAGAACGCCCCGCTCTACCAGCCGTATATTCCAGTCTCGAAACTGAGTTGGTAGATTTGCATGCCAACCTCTCTGTCGCTTCCGAGCAACGACTGCTTGCTACGTCGTGTCTTTGGTCACAATGACGCAACCGAAACAGGCCTGCCTGCACGCAACCAAGGTAAGGATTCGCAGGTGTAGGTTAGGATCTCGCAGCTAGGCGGCATTGAAATCCGCTATAGACACCACTACCCCAGCTCTCCCTCCTTCGGCATGTGCATAGCAATCTCTGTCTCCGCCCGAGCAACATGTCCAGAATGTGCCAGAATCAGACAACGACAACAATCGGGCCTTCATTCCAAATTCGAAATTCAAATTCCATGCCGGAAATTTGACATTTCGTAATAGTGGCCATTCTGCTGATATTGCAATCTGCAATGGATTCGCCGTCTCGATGGATTCTGTCTCTGCTGTCTATGGATTGGTGGGTTCTGTAGATTCGCGATATTGGCTATGGATGCGACCTGGCCTTTCCTTCTCTGTCCGCACATGTCTGCGAGTGTGCGATGGATGCGCGATACGGTACCATTGTGACGGATTATCGACTATAAATCGGACAACGCCTGCAAATACAAATATATTTGGTTCGAAGAGGAGAAGCCCCCGCCTGCGACCTTGGCTGGTATGTGTCCAATATCCGCCGAGCTTCAAGCCCACACTGAGTCTAATCGGTGGATCTGCAGATTATAATCAGGAATTGTAGCTGCGATAATTTTTCGCAAGAAAAAAAATGTATGCCATCGCTTAAACGGCAAAGGCTGCCCTTGGCTCTTCTTCTGCTTGGCTCGAGACATACACCACACACATATCACATACACGCCTGTTCGTTATTTCATATTTCTAGAACATGTCTGCGCTGGACTCCCTGTTTGACGAGCTCGACCAGACCGAGCTGCAGGCCAAGGCCCCGAAGGAGCAGCCGTCTTCGGCGACAAAGCAGCCCGAGGAGAAGTACACAAAGTCGACGCTGTTCGTGCGCGGCATCCCGAAGAACGCCACAAACGAGGAGCTCTCCGAGTTCTTCAGCGACATCGGTCCGATCAGATCATGCTTCATTGTCACAGAGAAGAGCGAGACAGCAACAGCAGCCGCCGACGCAGGTGCGGATGCGGCAGATACGGCGGAAGCCGAGACCGCCGACAAGGAGGCCAAGGACGTTAAGCCCGTAAAGAGCACAGCGACTCTCGGCAAGGCGAAGGGCTTTGGCTTTGTGCAGTATGTGCTGGCCGAGGATGCCGCCCGTGCGATCAAGGAGCTGTCTGAGCTCAAGTTCCGCGACGAGAAGCGGCTGATGCTCGACTTTGCCATGAAGAAGAATTCCGCAGCGCAGGAGGGCGAGGACAAGAAGAAGAAGGCCGGCAAGCGGACACGTCCCGAATCGGCGGCGTCAGAAGATCCCAAAACTAGCGAAGCCGACCACAAGCCCAAGAAGCCAAAGGTGATCAAGGGCCCGTCCGGCCCGACGCGCACGATCCTGATCAGCGGCATTCCCGCCGGGGTCACCAAGCACCAGCTGATCAAGAAGCTCAAAAAGTCCGGCACGCCCAGCTCAGTCGTATACCCGGTGCCCACGGCAGACACAGAACAGCAGCCCGAGGACGGCGCCGGCGGTTCCGCGCATGTCACCTTCGACACGCACACCACGGCAGCCAAGGCGGTCAAGTCGCTGCACGACCACGTCTTCAAGGGTGCCAAGCTGAACGTCACGCTGAAAACCGAGGTGCTCGACAGAAACGCCCGGCTGATCGTGCGCAACCTGTCGTTCAAGGTGCGCGAGCGCGAGCTCGAGCGGCTGTTCTCCGAATGCGGCACTGTTTTGTCCGTCGACCTGCCGCGCAAGTACACGGGCGGCCCGCTGCGCGGCTTTGCATTTGTCCAGATGGGCGACTTTGAGTGCGCCGAGCGCGCGGTTACAAAGTTCGGCAGCTATACGCTCCAGGGAAGGCAGATTACTGTTGCCGTTGCGCTGTCCAAAGACAAGTTCAAGGAGCTGGAGGAGAAGGGCGAGGTAGAGAAGCAGGAGTTTGAGTCGTCGGCACAGGCTGACGAGGACGTCGAGATGGGCTCGGATTCGGATGCTGCCGAGGGTGACTCTGACGTCGAGATGGAGTCAGGCGACGAGGGTAATGGCCCAGAGGATGACGCCTCAGATATCAACTCTGATGAGGACGGATCTCTGGAAGGCAGCGACGATGAAATTGACGAACTCGACGACAAGGAAGACAACGTCGTGGACGAGTCCCTGCAGGGCGGATGTACGCTGTT
>JANBOJ010000311.1:0-17787 GCA_027574685.1 Coemansia erecta
GGGTAGAGATCGGCAGAAATGCAACCTGCATATCAAGCCATGTGGCCGGCAAGTAGCGCATATTTTCTGCTGTCCAGAAAAAGTCTAAATCTAGCATATGTTGCGCAGACGTAAAGTGCATTTCTTGTAGACATGCCTTTAGAGAAATGGTAACTACACTCGCTGACACCCCGAACACCGAGCACCTTTGCCACGGTAGCCGATTTGGGCATTGCAAAAAAAGGAGAGGTCTTGTTTGCCTATTAAACATTTACGCATCGTCTGTATTATACTGTCAGTAGAAACATATGCTGTGCACTCCTCCAATAGAAGTAGATGTGTGGTACATAATGAAGCGATTACCACCAACTTTAACGCAAAACAACAACTATGATAAATTATAATTACCAATTGTGACATTGTATGAAAAGCCCAGCTACACACGCTGACATCTTGAGTTGAGATTTTAATGAAAATTAATGACTCGCCAAGGAAGACAATGCTTTAATCACGCTAAATACATATGCGTAGTTTGCTGACAGCACTGCAATAAGTGTTCAGGCGGTATATGCACCTATTGTGTGCTTTACGTCCCATTTAGAAATGCTGCGGCTTAGGATAATGATTTGTTCCAGGGAATGCATGTGTCCGGGCAAGCTGCTCACACTGCAGGTCTGTGGGGACAATCAGCCTCGGGACATGATCCATTTTAGGCAGCTCTAACCTGCATATTTGATTGTTCGCAGCGAAAATATTTACAGCATGGACAATGCCGCCACCACCCCGATGGTTCTGTTGTCAACACATCATCACTGCTGCGCTGCCCACCACATATATAAATAAGAGCAGGTACCTGCAGTACTTTCTTTTTCTCCTGAACTTTTTATTTTTTGCAAATATTTTCAATATCACCAATATGGCAAAACGTCTCAGCTCGCCCGATCCTTTTTCAGGTTACACCCAGTCTATGAGCGACTCCGATCGTATCAACAAGCGTGTGCGCAGCCACTTTTCACACATATCTGTGCCAAATATAGCTTCAGAGGCATCGTCCAGCAATACGGCTGCAAATGTCGGCCTTTCAGGCGAAAGCAGCGCACCTGCCATATCACGCAGTCTTCCACTTTTCAACGGAGTGTCTGCTAACGAGGCATCAGGCGACACCGGATTTGATATCAATGACATATTGTCGGGTGTACAGGAGGCAGGAGGGGTTGGCAATCGGACCCAACAGCTCCAACTGGCGCTGACCCACGAAATGCAGGCTAACAAAATGCACGCCCGACTTCTGTCAAAATCTTTGAATAAGATTAAGCTTCTGCAAGACGCTATAGGTCAGTTGAACGGAAACCAACCGCATCACATTCATCGACAGGTACATCATTCGGTGCAGCAAGCAGTACAACAGCCGGTACATCAGTTGGTACGGCAGCTCATGCAACAATCGGTAAAGGAACTTGTGCAACAGTCTGTACAGCAGCTTGTGCAGCAGCCGGCATTGCATCTTGTTCAACAGCCAGTAGTGCAGCCCGCACAGCAGTCCGTGCAGCAATCGGTAAACGAGCTTATGCAACAAGCGGTACAACAGCTTGTACACCAGTCTGTACAACAGCATGTCCAGCAACCAGTAGTTCAGATCAAGCAACAGCCCACGTTTCAGTCCGTGCGGTATCCAGCATGCCAGCCAGCGCAGCAGTCCGTACAACATCCCTTGCAGCAACCAGTGGTGCAAATCATGCGTCAGCCCACGTTGCAGTCCGTGAAACAGCTCATACGGCAGCCAGCGCACCAGACAGTGCAGCAACCGGTGCAGCAGACACTTCCAACAGCCAGCAGCAGCACCAGCAACAGCGGTAGCCATCCATTAGGCACCGGTTCGATGATTGAATGTGAGCTGCTCAGATCGCCTTTGAAATACGGCCTGAACGAATCTGGCACTCTAATAAGCAAGGCTCTCGGATACGCGCCTCGTCGGGCACTTGTTCATCAGTTTGGCAACATGGATCACCAGACAGTCGTTGCGTATGGCAACGATAGGCTACAGCTTTGGAACCCAATTGACAATAAGATTGTCAGTGAATGGAGCGGAGTTCCAGAGGACGTTTACATAGAGCAGGCTGAACCGGTATCTTTATCTAAGCTGGCAGTCGTTTCAAGCTTCAAAGTGGTAAACCAGAAGATATGTTGTGCTGGCAAGCTGTTCTTTGTGAACAGCAGATGGAATGCACAAGATGGCCGATTCGCAAATATGTCATGTAGGTCCTGGGTTGGCAACGCGCAACTTGGTATGGGTATATCTATCGTTGAAGGAGTAAACCCAGATGTCTCCAGTGACAATGGTCAAGTGTCGCTATTCACGGGCGCTTTATCTGGCGGAGCAATATATCGAAGAATATTCGATATTTCAGTGAGAGACGTCAAGACGATTCACAAACAGAAGATGGAAAGGGACCATCGCGGAGTCGTTAGCGCCCTATGTCATGTCGAGGCTCGGAATTGTGTTATTTCTGGCAGCACATTTGGTGACATCCATCTGAACGACCATGGTAATGGCAGATGCATGCAGACAATCAAGTTGGGAGAGGACAGCACAGTCGGTAGTATCACTCGCTGCCCGTTCAACCCAGATCTGTTCATGGCGGGCTACTGCCATCCAAAGAATGAACTGCTGGTCTTTGACCGACGCCTTGGATCTGAAATGGGCGTGCCAGTGCTGACTCTTAAAGATGCCGGTAGCCAGATCACCTCGCGGTACAGCCGCCCAGCATGGGATGTTGAAACGGGATTGATCTGTGCGCCGATGCGTAGATACGCGGGTGATCAGGATACTACCACGATCAACATTTGGGACCCTCGCTTCATCAAGTGCGGCGACGCCGACAGCCACATGATTTATCACCAGAGCTGTGAAGCACTCTCGGTCGACTTTACCAAGTCTGTGAATGGTAGAGACCGGACGATGGTCACGGCTAGTGAAGACAGTGTTAGGTTCATGCCATTTACTGCTGAAAGACTCTAAACATTTTGCCTCTCTTATTCAAAGAAACAATAACATCACCTAACCTGGATAAACACTGCGCCGAGGATAGGGGGATATGGCTTGGTTCAAAGCCCAATTGAACTCCGGCATAACATGCAAATGCGATATGTGCCGCCTTGCTGCCATGGAACGATAACGCTCACATCACATGACTGCTCTCCAAAAAGGACAACTGTGGTCATCTGCGTTAAACGTGGCCTGCATCCCCGATTCGATGCCGATTTCAATGAAGCCAGCAATAGTCGCAGGTGCTCAAATTGGTTGGTGGACAATGCAATTCCGTCCAGGAGCCACACATGCTCACACGCTTGCTCTTCCTTCGTTTGCGCTGCATCGCAACTGCACATCGGCTCGCTCTGCTCAACATATTTGCCTGGCAGGGACTGCTCGTCACACGCTCTCTGTGTATTCCCCCGCCTCGAGATTATACGAGCTGGATCGTCACAAGGCCGCAGAGTGGCAGACATGACTTGTTCTTTCTTTCCATTTCGAATCCCCGAAACAAAGATGGCACGGCGCCAGCCCTTGTTTTGCCTCTAATTTTGCGGCATTATATTTTACACGGCGCCAACCAGCCAGCTGGCGATAACAGCTTGATTCGAAAGAACACTCGCATTTTCCCAAACGCACACTTTTCTCCTCACTTTTATTTGCATAAAAAAGAACAAAGTTTACCTTCAAAGCCTCGGCACACACTTTGTCTCCCTTCTCTTTCCCTTTTTCCGCAAAGCACATTGTTTTTCCTTCTCTACATTTTTCATTTGTTCGGCTTCTAAGGTCTCTCTCTCTTTATACTTGAGGCAAATTCGCCAGTCTTCAATACGAGCGCGCATGTCTGAATTCCGACAATGAAGTTCTCGAGTGCTCTCCAGTTCAACGCCGTGCCCGACTGGGCGCAGTACTACCTAGAGTAAGGATCCATATCTGTTTCTGTTGTAGACTTTGTGCGAACTACTGCCTTGCAAAGCTATGTTTGTCTGCTCCGCAGTCAGCCTCTGAATTCAAACACCAAAGACGAAGAGCACAAAAGCGGCATTCACCCGAGTCTTGGGGGTGACTGATGCGTGCTCTCCTCCGCTTCTTTGAACAAGACTTCCTGTCCACTCTGCCTCCTTGCTAACCTACCTACATTTTCTTTACTCTCTCCAATGTACTTTACCAACACCGCACATTATAGCTATTCCGGTCTGAAAAAGCGACTGTACGTCATCGAGCGCGATGTGATTGCCAATAACCTGCAGCAGCAGCAGCCGCCGCCAAGCCACCAGACGCAGCCACCGGTCCCGGGAACCGACGAAAGCAGCACACTTCTCGCTCCTCAGAACCAGGCGTATGCGACATTCGTGCCGCTGCTAGACAGCGAACTTAGCAACATTGAGCGCTTTTACCGCCGCAAGGAGGCTGAGCTTTTTGCCGAGGCTAATGCTATCGAGCGCGAGGTCAACATGCTGACAATCCACCCGACAATCGAGCGCCGCAGCTCGCTCAGCTTCTTCCGCAAGCTGTCCAACATTGACGTTGCCCAGCCCGTCACCACAAGTGCACCAGCAATTCACGCGGCCAGAACCGTTCAGCCAATTGTGTCTGGGCATTCACACGCCGAAGCGTCCCACCAGAGCCAGGAGCGCTTGCCTGATAGACTGACCGTCGATCACTACGATGGTCCGCAGATCCACCGCACGCACTCTCTGGACATCTCATCAATCAGCCCCGAAAACGTGACCAATGCCTACCTTCCTCAGGACCACGACGACCAGACACGTACTCCGAGCGTTACGGCGGGGGCAGATTCTGCAGAGCAACCCTTGCGCATATCGATGCAGGGTCCACGTGCAAGCAGCACGCAGCGTCGTCGCACAATGAGCTTCAGCGAAGGCGACTATGTCCGTAGAGACCTTCGGCAGAAATCACGCAATCTGTTTATTCTGCTTCACGACCTGCGCTCGTACGCTCAGCTCAACTACACCGGCTTTAACAAGATTACGAAAAAGTTTGACAAGGTCACAAATTCCGATCTTCGCCAGGAGTATATGGACGAAACAGTGCGCGTGTCGTACCCGTTTACATCGAGCGCACAGACTAGCTTGCGGGAGCACATGGAGTCGATGGCCTACGCATTTGGCATTGTTTCTGGATACGGCAGCATCGAGGAGTCGCTACGCGAGCTCAAGAAATGCCTGCGCGAGGAGGTTGTCTGGGAGAGGAACACTGTCTGGCGCGACATGATTGCCAACGAGCGCATGGTCAATGCCGTTGGCGTCCAGTCGCCAGATCTCGAGCAGGCAGACGGAGAGCCAATTTCGACGCTCAAGCCTCGGCGCATAACCAACACGCAAAAGCAGATGATGCGAATCGCCGCATGCACGGCTGTGTTTGCCATCGTATGGGCAATTCCGCTGTTTGATGGCGTCGAGCAGCAGCGCTGCTGGGCCATGCTTATCTACGTGTCGCTTCTATGGGCCACAGAGGCGCTGCCGCTGCATGTGACTGCACTGCTGGTTCCATTCTTAACCGTAATGCTCGGCGTTATGCGGTCGCCGGCAAAAAACCACTTCCATCTGAGTGCAAGCGAGGCGTCAAAGGCAGTGTTCTCGGCAATGTTCTCGTCTGTAATCATGCTTCTGCTTGGCGGATTTGCCCTGGCGGCTGCGCTGAGCAAGCACGACATTGCACGGATCATTGCATCCTGGGTGCTGTCAAAGGCTGGTACCAATCCAAAGAGTGTTCTTCTGGCAAACATGCTTGTTGCGACGTTTGCCAGCATGTGGATCTCGAATGTCGCCGCACCCGTTCTGTGCTTTTCGCTGATCCGGCCAATCCTACGTACATTGCCAAATGGCAGCACTTTCGCGCCCTGTCTGATCATAGGCATTGCGTTGGCGTCGAACGTCGGCGGAATGGCATCGCCCATCTCGTCGCCGCAGAACATTATTGCTATCAACACAATGCACCCGCCGCCGTCGTGGTTCCAGTGGTTTGCAGTGTCAATCCCAGTGTGCATACTTTGCGACCTCGGCATCTGGGCGCTTCTACTTGCTGTCTACCGCCCACACAAGACTACGCCGGCAATACATCAAACGCGCTTTACAAGCGAGAGACTGAACAAGCGCCAGATATATGTCTGCATTGTCAGCGTGCTGACCATTGCTCTGTGGTGTCTCGAGTCGAGCCTGGAATCCTTAGTCGGCGACATGGGCATTGTGGCTATAGTTCCGCTGGTTCTCCTGTTTGGGTTCCCCAAGATCCTGAGCAAGGAGGACTTTAACAACTTCTTATGGACGGTCGTCATTCTGGCCATGGGCGGCATAGCCCTGGGCAGGGCTGTCGACTCGAGTGGGCTACTTCACGAGCTTGCCAGCCGCATCGAGTCTTTTGTCGATGGCTTCCCCGTGTTTGCAGTCCTGTGCGTGTTCTGCGGTCTTATCCTGATCTGCTGCACGTTCATCTCGCATACTGTCGGGTCGCTTATCATTCTTCCCATCGTTGCAGAGGTTGGCGCCAGACTCCCGGAGCCCCACAGCCGGCTGTTGGTCATGGGCACAGCCCTCATGGCATCAGGCGCAATGGGTCTGCCAGTCTCCGGGTTCCCCAACATGAACGCTATCATGCTTGAGGACACACTGGGTAACCCGTACCTGACTACCATGGACTTCTTCAAGGCCGGTATCCCATCGAGCGTCGTCGCATACTTTGTCATTATCTCTGTGGGATATCTTGTCATGTCTCTTCTTGGGTTCTAGTAGAGAATAAGCGATATTTTTGGGGGTTTGTAATTTACAGCGCTGCATTCATAGCATTGAATTGTATTGTGTTGGTACGCCTGGAACCTCGACTACACCTTGGTCATTGTAGATTGGTGACATGTTGCCTGTGTGTCATCCCCCATAATGACATTGATTGATGTATCGCTGATTGATGATCCACCATAGCACGCGACGGCTTTATGCTGTCTGTCTGGTCGCTAGACTGAGTATTGATTTTCTTTATTGCTTTATACATATGGCCAGCTTGCTATTCTAACATGTTTTCGTTGGTTTCTGGGGCCTACAAATATTTTATGCGACAGGACGAGTACAATGTCCTTATGCTCGGGCTCGACGGTGCTGGCAAGACTACACTGCTGGAAAAGATTAAGCATATCGACACGGGCATACCGGGTATGTCACCAGACAAGATACAGCCTACTGTTGGTGTTAACATCACGAAAGTAACAATCGAAAAGGATCTCGTCAAGTTTATGGATCTCGGCGGCCAGAAGGACTTGAGGCGCATCTGGGAGTCGTACTATGAGGACAGCCATGGCATTCTATTTGTCATTGACGCGACAGACCGGGAGCGGATGGACGAGGCAAAGGAATTGCTGATGCTGCTGGTCCGGGTAGATGACCTTGAGGGGCTGCCACTGCTTATTGCCGCAAACAAGTGCGATCAGAAGGAAGCTGAGCTGGTCGCAGTAAAGGAGATGATCAACGGAATGGCCGATTGTCTAGACGAGCGGGACGTCAGGGTCATGGAGACCTCGGGGATAGAGGGCACGGGGATAAAGACGGCAATGGAATGGCTACACAACCGAATCATAGACAACAAGGGTGCCAAACCGCCGTTAGTCGCCGACGTCTAGCCATGACAAGGAAAATGCGTGAAATGCTTTCGATCCACACCTACACATGACCTATTACCATACTGCACAACCATTTTAGCTACTAATCCGAGACTTTAATAATATTCGAGTAAATGTAATTGCGGGCGACTCTCTAAACGAAACGCTATACTCTATTGTTACTCGTACTGTCTAGATCTATAATGTCTTCGCGACTAGATGTAATCACAGGACGCATGTCCAAGCTGATGCTCAAGCGCTGGACCATGCTGGCCGAGCTGTGCACAATCGACGGCTGCAGTGCACCTCTGATGGGCGACCCCGAGACCAAAGAGCCCAAGTGCGTCTGGCACGATGCAAAGGAGCTTTTCCCCGACGAGGTGACTGACGAGGATGAGAAAGTAGACGAAAAGATGGATACTCCTGAACTCTATGATCTCGAGCCCGATATCATTCCCACAGAGACACCCGATGCCAAAAAGCGCCGCGAAAGACGCGAGCAAGGCGACAGTGCAAGCGAGAAGATTGCAAAGAAGCTTCTCCAGGGATGGACAATGATCGAGGAGACGTGCTCCAACGAGAGCTGCCACAATGTTCCACTTATCCGGGATCGCGATATGGTGCAGCTCTGCGTTATATGCGGGCAGAGGTACATGGACGAAAAGACGTACACCAAAAAGTACGGCTCGCTCGAGCAGGATGCGTCAAAACGCACCGAGGATCCGGTGTGCAACAAGCCTGCCCAGCCGCCAGTCAAAGACGAGCCTGAGTCGCCTGTTAGATCGGCGGATGTGCCGCCTTCCCCTGCCGACTATCCAGGACATCCGTATCTGGCCATCTGTCCACCAAAGCCCGATTTCATTCCGTCAGACAATGCAACCACATTTGCTATCGAGTCGCTGAATCTCAAGATCCATGACCTGTCTGCGCGGCTGTCGTCGACAACCAGCATCAAGGACATCCGTCGCATCAGCAAGGCCATCGAGTCGTGTGCCAAGGCAATCTGCGAGTGCCAGAAGATTGAGTCAAAGTGATTACACAATCAATGTAACACCAGTGATTTGATCTGCTGGCTCTACATGATGGAGGCTGCGCAAAACGCGTCGCGGATATCAAAAGCGTGTTGACATCAAAAACCTAGCACTCTTTTCATCACGATTTTCTCTGTCCTCATCAAATACACATTGTTCAATTAAAGTCATGTCAACCTCCAATTCAAAGACCGCGTCGGCTAGCGATAACTCGTTGCCATGGTAGGTAGCCTCACTGCTTTAATTCACCAGACCGACATATTATAGCACTCTTGAGAAATGCGTTGCTCAATTCAATTCTCAGCTGTCAAATGAATCTAGGGTTGAAAAGTACAGACCGGTTGAGCTCAAGGACGTGGTCGGCAACCAGGAGACGGTCGAGCGGTTGAATGTGATTTCAACGACGGGCAACATGCCCAACCTCATTCTGGCTGGCGCCCCCGGTATCGGCAAAACGACCAGCATCCTCTGTCTGGCACACGCGCTTCTCGGGTCAGCGTACAAGGAGGCAGTTCTCGAGCTGAACGCTTCCGACGACCGCGGTATCGACGTGGTCAGAAACAGAATCAAGATGTTTGCGCAGAAGAAGGTGAACCTCCCTGCGGGGCGGCACAAGATTATTATTCTGGACGAGGCCGACAGCATGACACCTGGGGCGCAGCAGGCTCTGCGACGCACTATGGAGATATACTCAAACACGACGCGGTTTGCGCTGGCGTGCAACCTGTCTGGCAAGATTATCGAGCCGATCCAGAGTCGGTGTGCGATCCTGCGGTACGGCAAGCTGCAGAACGAGCAAGTGCTGTACCGCCTGGTTGAGATCTGCAAAGCCGAAAGCGTCGAGTACACGCCCGAGGGACTCGAAGCCATTGCGTTCTCCGCTGACGGCGACATGCGCCAGGCGGTCAACAACCTGCAGTCAACTGCCAGCGGCTTCGGGCTGATCACACCCGACAACGTGTTCCGCGTCTGCGACCAGCCACACCCTGTGGTTATCCGCAAGATGCTGGGGAACTGCGCGAAGGGCGAGGTTGACGAGGCAGTCGCGTGTGTCAGTTTACTGTGGACGCAGGGGTACTCGGCGGTTGACATTATTACGGCGATTTTCAGGGTTGTCAAGATCTACGACGAGCTGGACGAGGAGAAGAAGCTCAAGTATATCCGCGAGATCGGGATCACGCATATGCGCATTGTCGACGGTCTGCAGACCCTTGTGCAGTTGCAGGGACTTGCGGCCAGGCTGAGCAAGTTTGCATTGCCTGAGAAGGCGTTTAGTGTTTGATGATAACATTGGCATGTGTGGGGAAATGTTCAGAAAATTTTGAGTTTTGTTTTTGGCACGTGCCCTTGCATGGGGGGCTGAGATCAGGACACACGCATTTATTGCAAGGATTGCAGCGGAGAGGCTCTTTCTTCTGCTCTCAACAAGTTTATTTTTTTTTATTATTCTACCTTGTATCTAACAGTTCGAGTTCATGGCACGCTCTCGCTTTACACCGCCCTCACTGCGGATGACCTGCTGGGGCATCGGCGCCCTGCTAGTATGTGCGCTGGCCCTGGCGGCAACCGCAATATCGACTACCTACTCGACACAGCCCAGCACACATAACACCGATGTGCAGCAGATCGAGCTGACACTCCCCAGCGACCGCAACATTTTTCTGCGTCTCGCGTACAGTTTGGCAATGAGTCTGGGGATGCTGCTGGTGTTATCCACCGTAGTGGTCAGCTTCCTCATGACTGAAATCGTGCTTCCGCTCGCCAGACATCTCGGCTATTTCTTACTTCACGCAACAAGGTCAGCGTGGACAATATGTATACTTGTTGTGCTGGGGTGCGTTGCAGGGCTCTACTATTTCCGGTACTACTATACGGCGCCGAAGCGGACGGCTACGGGGGCGAAGGACGGTCTCAAAAGGATGGATCGGCCAGATTCGGGATTTGATCTACATCCCGACGTCATCCACAGCGAGGATTTCGACGGGACGAACTATATGGCGTCATTGGAGGCTCGCGGCAACAGCATCAAACAGGCACGGTTTCCGGGGCTGGGTACGCCGTACAGCTCTGACAGAGGGTCTGACAGCGGTAATGGCGGCAACAGCAGCATGGCAGGCGTGGGATTTCCGGCGGATTTTCTCAGCATGTTTATGAAGAGCATTAGCATCTTTGGGTACATTGAGGAGCCAGTATTCCGCGAATTCTCGAGGCAGTTACAGACACGCAGACTACTTGCGGGCGAGTGCATGTTTGACAGCGACGGTGACCGCGATGACCAGAGCTTCTACGTGGTTATTGATGGCCAGGTGCAGGTGTATCTGGTTGATGAGGATGCCAAGGCAGGACCTGCTCAGCCGGACCAGGCGGCTGAAGGGACTCAGAACCGTGCGACCAATTCTGCTGCTGATGCTGCTGCTGCTGTACCTGGGACGGGGTCGGCACTGGGCTCGATATCGAATGGCGGATGGGGATCCGAATTGTATGACGGGCTTGGTGTGCAGTACTCGTCGGGTGGCGACTCTGCTGCCAGCCCATGTTTAAACGTCGACGATGTGGGCGGCGACGGCGCTGAGGATGCTTACTATAGTGACGATGAGAACATGCTGTCGATGGAGCAGGAACAGGAGCAGCAGTCCAAAGCTATTCTACTGAACGTGGTTGGACCTGGTGACGTTCTGTCCAGCTTGTTTTCGATCCTTTCACTATTTACTGAGGATGTGCCGCTCAAGAGCGCACCCTTTGCCGACATTGACCGACCCAAGCAAATGTCGCTTCCGTCAAACATCCGCGGCTTACACGATGCTGGACTGGCAGACTTTTCGCTTAACGACAGTGCCCATCTGCACCATCACGGCGTATATCAGCAGACACGAGCCACCGGGTCTGCTGCAATGGCGTCTGAAAGTCAAGAGAGTCTATTCGGCTCCTCAATCCCGCCTGACAGCCCGTCGCATGACCACGTGGGGTTTTCGTCGCGCCCTCTGAGCAAGCAGCACTCTCGTCCACAGGCACCGACAGGCGTGTCTCAACCGAAGGCGCTGCGTCCAAATGTGATTGCACGTGCTACTACGGACACGACTTTGGCTATGATTCCAGGCAACGCGTTCCAGCGCGTTACGCGGCTGTATCCCAAGGCGGCGGCGCATATCCTCCAGGTTATCCTGACCCGGCTTCAGCGCGTTACATTTGCGACGCTCTACGACTATCTCAACCTGCCACATGAGCTTGTCAGCGTTGAGCGCGCATTGACTGAACTGGCGCGGTGCCCATTGCCTGCAACTATTAGCCAGTGCAGCGTGCTGCACCAGATCAGCAGAACGTATGCGCATTCGGATGGGAAACCGCTGGCGTCGGTACCGCCGCAGTCGCCGATGTTTGAAACAAGGCGGTCTTCGATTCTGTCTTCGCGGACATCACCAGCAGTGCGAGCGGCGGTTGAGGGCACCGGATCAAGTGTGCTGCAGGCCGGGTGGAAGATCAACTATCAAAATATGCTAGCGCTTGCTCGGCAGCAACAGGTGGTGCAGCAGCAGACAAGCTTGACACTTGTGCCAATGTCAGCGAGCGAAAGCGCTGGCGAGGCGGCAGGCGGAGTCAGCCGTCACCGGCGCTCTGGTAGCGACGTTGACCTGGCGGCATCTGTCCCGTCATCGGACGATATCGATGCCCTGCGCATGCGTGTACTCCAGCAGCTGTGCACTTCGCTGGGTGTAAACCCGTATACTGTCGATGGCCGCAACACACCAGTACCGACAGCAGCGGCGGCAACGTCGGTTTCGGCAGTTTCAGGCGAAAAGACGTCTGGCTCGGCTTCGTCGACGGCGGCAGTGAGCCGGCGGTCGAGCACGCACCGGCGGGCGCTTCCACGCACTGAGCATCTTTTGCCACTGCTGCAGACCATCGCAGTGCCGGACCACAAACGCAGATCAGAGAACATGCAGGCACTAATGGACATTCCATCGCTGGTCAGCGAACTTGAGCTGTATCATCTGCCGGACGGGTTCATGTTGACGGAGCAGGGCAAGCGGCCGCAAGGCCTGTATGTGGTGCTGGAGGGCAAGGTGGACATCGTGCACCGCGACTCGGTGTCGGACTTTACTGGGGCTACGCAGTCGAGGGACGACGACATCAGCGCGTCGCAGCTGAGCGAGGCGACCAGACGGATGACCAGCATGGCACGGGACGGCAACGGGCGCATCGAGAGCAGAGATCCAAAGCTCAGGTCACAGCACATGCGCACGGGCAGTTCTGGCAACAGCAGGCGGGCGCCGTCAGCGTATCCTCGGCCGATGGACCTGCGCCTGGGTGCTGGCGGGTCGGAAGCCGACGCAGTGCATGCGCACCGGCCGTACACGCTGCGGTCGGGCGATATCGTCGGGTACCTGCCAGCGCTGACCGACATGGCATCTCTGTACACGGCGCGTAGCCGGGGTGGGGTGATCGTGGGGTTCCTCTCGCGCTGGGCGCTTGATCGGATCAGCGAGCGCTTCCCGATTGTGCTGATGACGCTGGCGCGGCGGCTGACGGCGAAACTGCCGTCGGCAATCCTGAACATCGACTATGCGCTCGAGTGGGTACAGGTCAAGGCCAGCCAAATGGTGTACCGGCAGGGCGAGACGAGCGACGCCGTGTACGTGGTGCTGAGCGGGCGACTGCGGGCGTTCTCGGAGAACGACGGGGCGGTGGCGATTCTGGCAGAGTACGGCCAGGGGCAGTCGGTCGGCGAGCCAAATCTTCTGCTGAGCGAGCCGAGCCGGTTCAACCTGCATGCGATCCGCGACACCGAGCTGGTGCGGATCCCAACGGCGATGTTCCGTGCGCTGATGCAGGGCGCGCCGCATCTGACGTTCCACCTGTCGCGCACGCTGGCCGTGCGTGCGGCGCAGTCGCTGCAGCAGACGCAGCAGCTGCAGCAAGGCACCGGGCAGCGGTCGGTGCTGACCAGCGGCGTGCGGTGCCACAACCGCAATCTCAAGAGCGTTGCGCTGATTCCTGTCAACTCGGACGTGCCCATCCATGCGTTCGCTGAGGATCTCGAGCGCACGCTCAGGGACGTGGCAGGCAGCATCGCATTACTCGACCACACGGCAGTCAGCCGGGTGCTCGGACGGCACGCGTTCAGCCGCATCGCCGGGCTGAAGATTGTCAGCTGGATATCCGAGCTCGAGCAGCGCTGCCGCCTGCTTCTGCACGTGGCGGACGGCGGCATCAGCTCACAGTGGACGCGGCAGTGCATCCGGCACTCGGACTTCATCCTGCTGGTCGGGCTGGGCGACGGCGACCCGGCGGTGGGCGAGTTCGAGCGGCTTTTGCTGGCGCTGAAGACAACTGCGCGCAAGGAGCTTGTGCTCCTGCATGAGACGCGCAGCTGCCGGCGGGGCAGCACGCGCGAGTGGCTGCGCCGCCGGCCCTGGGTGCACGCGCACCACCACGTGCAGATGCCGGCAAAGACGATGCTCTCGGCGGGCGCGTCGCAGGGCCACCATGAGGGCACCGGCCTGGGCGACAGCTTTGCCGTGCCGCTGGCGTTCCCGACGCTGACGGCGCTCGGCCTGGGGCGTATCCGCCGGGGGCTGGCGAGGTACTACCGGCGTGTGGTCAGGGAGCCGCGGTTTACGCCGGCGACATCGCAGGGCCACCGGTCGGACTTGGCGCGACTGGCGCGGTACCTGTGCGGCACGTCGGTCGGCGTGGTGCTGAGCGGCGGCGGCGCGCGTGGTATTGCATTGCTCGGCGTGCTGCAGGCGTTTGAGGAGGCTGGGATTCCGGTCGACATGGTCGGCGGCACGAGCATCGGCGCGCTGATGTCTGGGCTGTATGCCAAGACGCCCGACTCGGTGGCCATCCATGGCCCGCTGAAGGCGTTTTCGCGGCGCATGAGCTCGTTATGGCGGTTTCTCCTGGACGTGACGTATCCGATCCTGGCGTACACGACCGGCCGCGAGTTCAACCGGGCAATCTGGAAGGTGTTCCGCGAGACCGAGATTGAGGATCTGTGGCTGCCGTTCTACTGCATGACGGCCAACATCACGCGCTCGCGGCCCGAGGTGCACACGTCCGGCGTGCTCTGGCGGGTGGTGCGGGCTAGCATGTCGCTGGGCGGCTTTGTGCCGCCTCTGTGCGACGAGAACGGCGACATGCTGGTGGACGGCGGGTACCTGGACAACCTGCCGGTGCAAGTCATGAAGACGGAGCTGGGGGCGGACATGATCTTTGCTGTGGATATTGCCGGCGAGAACGACACGAGCCCCGTGCGGTACGGAGCGTCCGTGTCGGGGTTCTGGGTGCTGTTGAACCATCTGAATCCTTTCCGCGGGTACTGGATTCCGACTCTGTCCGAGGTGCAGTCGCGGCTGACGTATGCTTCGTCGGACCGCGAGCTGGAGAGCGCAAAGATTGCTGAGAGCTGCGTCTACCTGCGCGTACCGCCGAGGGACGTGGGCGTGCTGGATTTCGGCCGGTTCGATGAGCTGTACCGCAGGGGGTATGCGTATGGCAGGGAGTGGACGGCGGCGTGGGCGAGGGAGGGGATGCTGGCTAGATGGACTAAGAAGGACGTTGTGGAAGGGGAGGCGGGACGGCCGGTTGGCGATGCGAAGGGCGTGGCGGCGTATCGCCTGACTCGGCGCAACTCGATCTAGGACGGGCGTTTGACGACGGTAACTCGGTTATTGCCGAGTGGTGGGCGTTGACCGTCGCACTGCTGGATCGCGTCGCTGAGAGTGCTTGAGACTGGCACTAGGCTTAGACCCGAGTCGATGGACCCACCGATTAACATTGTGTCGGACGGTATCTTGTTATAACATCTTTATCCTATTTTATTAAAGCTCAAATACCAGTAGAGAAAGTTTATGCTTTTTATCCAGTCTAGATGTAGTGCGGAGTAGTGACCAGATCCTTGGCATTGGGCGTAAGCTTGCTGACTTTGACCACAAACTGGCCGTAGTTGCCTGCCGCGTGAGACGGCGAGAACTCCATAAGGTGAACCGGAGCAAAAATAGCAAAGTGGAGGCATCGTGCTGTTGGGAAATAAAACTCTTTTGGGTCGACCGACTCAATCCAGTCCAATGCCCTGCGTGTCTCAAACAAAGCCGTGGCGCCCACTATTATCAGCATACTCACGTATCTATGCGAAACAAGCTTGAACGGATACCTGTACTGAGTATATCCTATATATTCGTAGCGAACATTCTGCGTGTCCCGTATGTCTACCACCAGCTTGTTGAGAAACTTGCTCGCCGCTACGTTGCGCCACGCGTGGCAGACCTGAACAAGAGCCACTTTGTCGGCCTCAAGGAAGCAGTGGCAACAACATCCGTCTGGAATAAAGTCTATGATCTTTGAGATGATATCTGCCGGTAGCTTCTGAAACAGAGATTGACGCGAGTCCATATTGACGACCAAGGTAATTTATAGCGCAATAGAACCTTAATAAAATTAAACTAAAAAACAAAGACAGCACTTTAGAGAACAGTGCTGCTCTCCTTTTTATATTCTCGACCGATATTAGCATTCACTTAATGCTATTCATTTCGATCAAGCCTTGACGTTTCTATCAGAGCACCAGAGTGATGTTAGAGATCGAGCCTGATGTATTCGCACCATTATTTCAACCTATCCATGTTCTTAAGCCGCAAGCAATATAGCGGTGTGAGTCGTAGTCTAAGTTTCCAGAAGGCCGTTGTCTTACTATCCGACGACAATATCTTCATTTGCAACTCTGGCTATTCCTCAAATAGCCAGTCTACAGAAACATTCGAGTTAACACCACTCAATAACTAGCGTCGCTGATGCTATGCGTGACTACAAACACACAGTACGTCTGTGGCATATTCCTGATACCCAGTGGATATCATTACTCTAGCCTGTCAGTTAGCTGGATTTTCTAATTTCACAGAAACGTTGCAGATAGGAGGAACATCTATTTACCAGGAAAATCATTGCATCTCTGTTACAAAATGATTGAGCTCCTGCCTAGTCAGCGCACCTCTGCGGAAGAGCCAGGAGTCTCGCAGTTTCAGCATTGGATCCACCATTGTGTTGGTCTTTTCGGAGCGCCATTCACATCCAAGCCCGATATTCAGACTGACCAGATAGTCAGAATAGGCAGGCTCCTAGGTCGTGTATGTTGGTGTTTAATATCTTTTGTTACTGACATAAAGGATGAAAAAAGCTATAATGGCTGGTGTTTTGAAATGGAAAGAGATGAGAACCCGATGCTGAGCTCGCTGGCAGTGATCATTTCTGATCTTCCATTCCTCGTAGGATTGGTAAAGTCTACAGAGAATACATCGCTTTCGTTTTCGTGAAGGACAGAGGGTTCACCGTCGCTTATTTTGACATAGCGAATGTCGAGGACATTAACCGTCGCCATATTCATACCGTTCACCTCTTTTTGAACCGGAACAAAGATGAGGCCATTATTCGGGTTCCACGCTGGCCGGCAATAGCGCGATGACATCTTGTTATCGAAGTCAGCAGTAGACACAACAGGCAAACCATTGCCTGCTGGATCACGAGCATCGAAGATCATGATCTCGTTAAGTGGTTCATGGGAACTCACCATGAACAGGTTCGGGTTGAAAGGGCAACCAGTAATGTTCCCAATCGTACAGCTCTCGGCAAAGGTAAAGCTCCTCACCTGTCTGCCATTACTGTGATCGTTTAGGCATAGTTCTCCAGCCGTGGTGCCCACTATCGCCGCTTTGCGATCGGGGATATGGCACAGTGCCGAAATATGCCCACGATAATCGTTGTGCATTGGCTGTTTAGTGAGCTCTGTTACCTCGCCACCCGAGATATCGAACAGCCTTCGATAGACCAAGCCGTCGGTTATCCCGCCCGTGAATAGCGACATCCGGTTATCGTCACCAACGCTTTCCGAGCGTATTCTTTCGACGACCGATATGTCCATAGCAGCATGCGAGCCGCCAACCCATTTTCGGATAGGCGAATAGGACAAGTGGTTGCCATCAGTTGATCCGTCTACATCCATGAAGAACAGTCTACCAGCCTGGGATGCTGGCTCGTTTTTGCCACCGTCGCTGGAGACGATTGCTAGCATCGAGGAAGATGCAGGCTCTACCTGCTCGATGCGAATGCCCTCGTGTCCTCCGTTCCACTCTGCGACAATCTCC
>JANBOJ010000312.1:0-17785 GCA_027574685.1 Coemansia erecta
GACAACGAGATCCTGTTCTTCCAGCACTTCAACGACGCGATGGTGCCGACGCTTCTGCTGCTGCACAAGTACCCCGATATCCTGCCGCGCGTGCAGGTCGACCGGGGAGCAATCAAGTTTGTTCTGTCGGGGGCCAACATCATGTGCCCCGGGCTGACGTCCAAGGGCGCCTGGCTGCCGGAGGAGAACATCGAGGAGGGCAAGGTCGTGGCGGTGATGGCCGAGGGCAAGCAGCATGCGCTGGCTATCGGCGTGATGAAGATGTCGTCGGACGACATCAAGTCGATCAACAAGAACACTGGCGTGGACCTGATCCAGTACCTGGGCGACCCGCTGTGGAAAACACACATGTAAAAGTTGTGGATTCATTTTGATAAATTTATAATTAAGACCACCCTTCTTACTTTGTGTGCACCATCGGGATCTTTCCGGCGCGGTAGACAAAGTTGTTCTTGTACGACTTGGGCTTGATGACGCGGAAGTGCGGCTCCTGGACAAAGTGGTTCCAGCCCTGCTTCTCGGCAAAATGCACGGCGTCCTCCTTGGAGGCAAAGTCCAGGCGCACGGGGGCCATCGGGTCGGCGGTCGACTGCCAGCCCATCAGCGGGTTGGACCAGCGGTCGCCCTTCTCCAGGGCGTCAAAGTCTATGCGCCACTTGAGGTTCGCGTTCTTGCCCGACTGCATCGGGTTGTTCGACGGCCGGAAAATGCGCACGGTGCGCTTGCTCAGCGAGGGAGGCGCGCCCGAGAGCACCTCGGCGGGCAGCGGCTCCTGCTGGTGCGCCGGGTGCACGTCGACGGCCACGGAGGTCGGGGCTGAGGCCGAAGGCGATGTGGCAGAGTCGGGCGACGAGGGATTGGCGGTGGTCAAATGACGCAGGGCCGGCAGACGTGCGGCGGCGGCGGGTGTGCGGGCAAGCAGCGCCAGGCGCTGTGTGGATGTAATGGAAAGCATAATCTATCTATAAAAGAGAACAAGTGCGAATTGAAAGTGGAATTAAAAGGCGGCGAAGGCTGCAATTGGCATTTCGGCCACCAAAGAAGCGATGGCGATTAGCCAGATAGCCGCGATCAGATCAGATCAGCAGTATGCAATCTAGAATACCGACGATGATCTCGAAAACGAGGATGTCTTTCTGTCGGGGGGGGGGGGGGGTTGCATGCGTGGTGATTGTTCTAGAGGCGATGTGCAGCGAGCAACATGGCGTTTGCAATACAAGTGCCGATCGAAGGGGGTGGTGCAGCGGTGGTGACAGGCAGGCCCGAGCGACCGGTCGCTTTGTCGAATTATCTGTGGGTGGTCCACACTTGCAATCCCCGTTGGCCTCCTTTCTTGTTCTGTTCGAGAGGGTGGCTGTACTGGCATTTCGTCTTCTATTTCAATACTATCTCGAGCCTTTGTTTACGGCGCATTCTGTTATATAATATTTTAATTTTTTCGACATTGGAAAGATATCCAGCAGCTCTGCTACTGCAGTGGTTATTAGACATATCGCACGGAGCAGTTACCTGGCGCAGGACGAGAGGGGGCAGACAATCGACCAGTTTCGCGCTTCCCACATAAAAAACCCAAGGTGGATTGTTGTTGTCGTTGCAGACTGGATAAAAAAAGAAGTAGCAAGGTTAGTAGCACAAGTGCTGGTGGGAAAGAGGGGAGCGAAATAGCATTGAGGCTTGGGCCTGCTGCATGCCGCCTGGAGCGAGCTGGCAAAACACTAAACGCCGCGGAAAGCCCCGCTGGTCTTGCCCAGCCTTGTCTCTCCCTCTGCTATTTCCTGTAGTGCATTGTATTGGCACCGCCAACCCTGTATATTCCCTGTTTAAAACACACACACACGCATCAGACATGTCGCTGCTGTCGGCGCTGCGGTCGCTGGTGGCGGGCAAGGCGGACATCAGCACGATAATGGATCCGGCCAAGGTGCCGGGCTCGCCGGTGTACAACGCGTCGAACGGGACCAACCTGGGCGTGCAGGCGGCGGTGGCGGGGTCGTTCTTTGTGCTGTTCGTGCTGGCGTTCAGCGTGCTGCGGCAGCGGTGGCCGTACATATTCTCGCCGCGCACGCGGCTGACAGTCACGGCGCCGCCGACGCTGCCCAAGGGCGTGTTCGGGTGGGTGGGCGCCACGCTGCGCACGCCCGAGTCGCACGTGCTCAACACGCTGGGGCTCGACTGCGTGGTGTTCCTGCGGTTCTACAAGATGTGCCTGCGGCTGCTGCTGGACGTGGCGGTGCTGTCGCTGGCCGTGCTCTGGCCAATCAACGTGCGCTGGTCCAAGGGCAACGTGGCCAAGGAGGGCGCCGCGGGCGCAGCGGCGGCGGACGGCGAGCTGCAGCTGGGCACGCACCCGGTGACCGACTACCTGTTCAACCTGACGCTGGACACCGCCGACCCGCAGCAGCGCTGGTACCTGCTGGCGCACATTGTCTTCGCCTACGCGTTCTCGCTGATAGCCTTCTACCACATCTCGCGCTTCGCGTCGCGCTGGGCGTCGCTGCGCTGGCACTTCCTGCTGCAGTCGCGCCACGCGCGCGTCTCGCGCACGGTGATGCTGACGCAGGTGCCGCGCCACCTGGCGCAGAGCGCGCGCGAGCTCGAGTGGTACTGCGCCAAGGGGCTCGGGCTGGGCGCGGTCGAGAGCGTGCGCGTGTGCGCGTACAACACGCGGCTGACCGGCGGGGCACGGGCGCGCGCGCGGGCGCTGGTCGCGCTCGAGCACGCGTACGCGGCGCTGCTCGGCAACCCCTGCAGGCACCCGGAGTACGACGGCCCGCGGCTCGAGCGCCTGGCGCTGGCCGAGGGCGCGGCCGCGCGGGCCGAGGAGCGCGCGCTGCTGGCGCGCTGGGCGCCGGGCCGGCGGCGGCCGGTCGCGTGGGTGCGCGTGGCCGGCGCGTGGCCCGTGGCGCGCGTCGACGCGATCGACCACTGGCGCGCGCAGTTCGCGGCGGCCGACGCCGCGTTCCGGCGGCTGCGCGCCATGCGCACGGGCGGCGCGTCGACCACGGCCTTCGTGACGTTTGCCGACGCGGCGGCGGCGCACGTGCTGACGCAGGTGGCGAGCTACCCGCACCCCGGCTCGATGCGCGCGCAGCTGGCGGCCGAGCCGCGCGGCGTGGCGTGGAGCAGCGTGTGGCTGTCGCGGCGGCGCGCGCGCGTGCTGGCGGCCGTGCGCTGGGCGTGCGTGTTTGCCATCTGGGCGCTGTGGAGCGCGCCCGTGGTGCTCGTGTCGTCGCTGGTGGCGCCGGCGTCGCTGGCGCGCGTGTTCCCGGCGCTGCTGGACGCGCGCCACGCGCTGCTGCGCGCGTTCGTGTCGTCGACGGCGCCGGCCGTGTTCCTGCTGCTGTTCCTCAACATGCTGCCGTGGCTGCTCAAGCAGCTGCACGTGCGCACCGGCGTGCGCTCGGCCGTCGACGTCGACTACCAGGTGGCCACCAAGATGTGGGCCTTCCTGGTGGTCACCGTGGTGCTGGTGTTCGGCGTGTCGGGCACGTTCTGGACGCAGCTGCTCGACGTGGTCAACCGGCCCGGCACCGTGGCGCAGCGGCTGGCGTCCAACCTGCCGCGCGCCGGCACGTTCTTCGCCGGCTACGTGCTGGTGCTGGGCGTCGGCTACCAGCCGTTCAAGCTGCTGCAGCTGCGGCCCGTCGTGTGGCACGTCGGCCGGCGCTGGCTGTGCCGCACGCCGCGCGACCACGCGCGCCTGGTGGCGCCCGTGTTCATCGACTGGTACTCGGTGTACCCGTACCCGCTGCTGGTGTTTGCCGTGGCCATGGTGTACTCGACCTTCTCGCCGCCGGTGGTGGCCGCGGCCGTGGTGTACTTTGCGCTGGGCTACCCGGTGATGAAGTACCTGCTGCTGTACGTGTACTTCCGGCCGTTCGAGAGCGCCGGCATGGCGTGGCCGCGCGTGTGCCGCCGGATGGTGGCCGCCGTGGTGCTGTTCCAGGCCGTCATCACGGCCTTTGTCATCATCAAGGGCGGCGGCTGGTTCTCGCTGGGCATGGTGCCGCTGGTCGCCGGCTCGCTGGCCTTCTTCTGGCGCGTCGGCTGGGTGCGCGCCCGCCAGGCCGCCGTCCTGCCGCTGTACCTGTGGCGCCACCCGCCGCCCGCCAGCGCCTACCCGCTGCCCGAGCACGGCGAGCACGCGGAAGCCAAGGCCTGCCGCGCCGACCACTACCGCCGCCACCACCACCACCACCACCGGCGCGAGTCGAGCCGCGCCGTGCGCACGCGCGAGCTGATGCTGGCCGGCCGGGCGAGGCGCACAAGGCGCGGCCGGCGCCAGGGCGCCCGGCGCAGGTACAAGAGCCTGGCCGAGACCGCGACCGCCGGCGGCTCGCGCCTGCTGCAGCGCACGCTCGGCAGCAGCGCCGCCGATGACGCCGCCTGGCGTCCGCACGAGTACCTGCAGCCGCCGGGCGGCGTTTCGGACGGAGCCTCCGACAGAGTCTCCGACCGAGCCTCCGACCGAGCCTCCGACAGCACGCCCGGCGTCTCCGGGGAGACGCCCGGCACGCTCGGCTCGCTGCTGAGCAGCGTCACGCCGTCGCCGGCGCCGCAATCGCTGCCACCGCCACCGCTGCCGCCGCCGTCTTTGCGGCCTCCGCCGGCCACGTCGCTGGCGCGGCGGGTGCAGCGCGTGCGCGACTACTTCCTGGCGGACTTCCAGCCGGCCGCGCCCATCCTCGATCTGACGTACGACCGGCTGTACTCGCACGGCCAGGACCAGCACGCCGCGCGCGCGGGCCCCCTGCTCGGCGCCCTGGCGCGCGTGCTGCCGCGGTCGGCGTCGCGCACGCTGGCCGACTCGGTGGGCCCTGCGGGGGCCTCGGAGCCGCCGGAGCCGCCGGCGGCCTCGGAGCTTCCGGCGTCCCTGGGGCTCTTGGAGCCGCAGACGCTGGTTGGCCGGCCGGCGTCGCCCTGCGGGTCGGGCCCGCTGCCCAGCCCGCCGCCGGCGCCCTGGCTGACGCCGACGTCGCGGGCGCGGGCGTCCAGCCAGCCGGCGCACTCGTCCTCGCTGTCCTCGCTGGCGTCGCTGTCCTCGCTGGCCGAGCCGCTGACGCTGCACCGCAACTCGCCGATGCCCGCGCGGGCCCCGATCCCGGCGCGCATGGTGTCCGAGCTCAACTACCTCGCGCGCAGCACGCCCCTGCCGCTCGACACCTTTGTGTCCGGCGACCACCCGCTGATGTCGGCCAACTACCAGCGCTTTGCCGTCGAGGCGCAGTCGACGTTCGAGCCCGAGGAGCACACGGACTACAGGCAGACGCCGATGCTCAACTTCTACGGCGTGCTGGACCGCGGCATCCAGGAGTACGTGCACCCCGGGCTGGTCGCCGAGCTGCCGACGCTGTGGCTGCCGGTCAAGCACCTGGACGAAGAGGTATCTGGGTCGCCTGAGCCGAGTGAGGAGCCGAGTGAGGCGACGCCGTATGCTGCCGAGCATCTGATGACCTTGGCTGCGCCATACAGGTTTGTGGCGAGAGCGCTGCAGCGTCTGGGCATCCGCGTCATGGGCCGCCAGGCGGTAGCTGCCGACCATCTGGGCGCCGAGGAGCAGGCATACTACGCCCCTGCTGCTGCCTCGACCGCCGCTCCTCTTTCGCCGCTGCTTGCCGGCGACAGCGCCAGCGAGAAATCATGCCACAAGGTGACCTAGCAATACTTTTTTTATATTTACACACTGATGTTTCTGTTTTTGTTGTGATTTTCAGCAAAGTGACATCGGGAAATGGTGTTAAAATAGAACACACACACACACGTACATCTTTGAAGCGGATCGCTGGACAATCTGAACCTTAACACAACATACAATAAAATTATACATGCTTTTTTTTCGGCTGTATTTTTTTTTTTTCTGGGGGAGATGGGGAAACGGTCTGGCAGGGATCGACGCTTTCTTTCTAGCACGTGCTGGGTGGCGGAGCGGTCTCCCGCTTCTCAGACCGGGGGAAGGGAGGCGTATCCGAGTATCGCTCAGCCACCAAGTGTCCAATTTTTCCTGTAAATGCTCGCCATGTCTATGCAGTTTGCCAAGTAAGCCCTTCTTCCTACTCTTTTTTTCTTTCACTGCAAAGGAAAACAAAAAGATATCGTAAAAGGATCGAGGCGACCATACATAGGGCAAATCCTCTCCCTCCTTTATTGTTGGTCTTTTTTCTTTTTTTGGTCGCTCCTCGACTTTTTTCTCTCTCCTTTATCTGAGCACATACACAATAAGCTTCTGGCTGTGTTCAAAGATGCCTTCACCGTCTCTTTATTCGCATTTGATATAAAGGGCTTGGCATATTCCTTTTGCCTCTTTTTTCTTATTATCTTTTGAATATCCTTTCTCACTTACCTTTTTAATCATTCATCCTCCAATCTTTTTTTTTTACCTGACACATTCGCAATATCTCGCATCTTCATTCATCTGTCCACTTGTCCATTTTGCATCACATTATTACATTATTCCATATTTGCATCTCTATCATTACATTATTCCATTTTTTGCATTAACCCCCCTTTTTTTGCATCTGCATTTGCATTCATTTACCAGCATCTCGATCAACTGACTCTGCCTGTTTCATACACTTTCATCTTCATCCGCAACAACCTTCACACAACAATCCCACATTTTCCAACATATTCATACACACACACATACACACAAGTACAACAATATCAAAAAAATGCTCTGGCTGAACCCGCAAGATAAACCGCAGCTCTCCATCCACCTCTACTCGCCGCAGATCACGGTGATCAACGGGTCGAACAGCAACCTGCTGGTGGGCTACGTGTCCCTGACTCTCGGCCGACCAACCACGATCAAATCCCTGCGCGTCACGCTCTCGGGCATCTACTCGGCATACTGGATCAACGGCACAGGACAGAGCCGGCAAGAGTACTACCAGAACAAGCGGTTCCACCAGGACACCTGCATGCTGACGCGGCGCAACCTGCAGTCCCGCGCAGGCTCGCGGCAGTTCCACGGCACCGGTAGACGCGAGGTTAATAGCGTTGATGGCGGCTTTGCGGCGCGCAGCCGCAGCAGCAGCACGAGCAGCGAGTGCCCGTCGGAGGGCAGCGGCAGCGGCAGCGGCAGTGGCAGCGGCAGCCGGCAGATTAATTACGACCCGAGGCACGTGGTGTTTGGCCTCGATGACGGCCCCGTGGACCACCGCCAGGCGGGGCGCGCGGGCGGTGCGGAACACCGCATCTTTGACGACGACCTCATGTACAGCGCGTCCAACCCGGTGACGCCCACGTCACTGTCGCCGCCGCAGCCGTTTTCACATGCAGCGGGCAGTTCGCAATACCACCACCAGCAGCAGCAGCCGCGGCCGGCGTATCGCCCACGTGACGACTACCGCGCGCGCAGCAACAGCATTGGCGGCGACGTGGCCGACGACCTTTCCCTGGGGTTCGAGCTCGGACCCGGCACGCATCTCCTGGACTTCTGCTTCCCGCTGCCGCCCAAACTGCCCTCGACCATCGTGTCCGAGGTGGGCGGCATCGACTACAGCCTCTCAGTGCAGCTCAAGACCAAGGGTTCGCTGAGCCGTCTGCCGGGCACGCATCTGCGGGCCACCTGCCCCGTGCACGTGGTCAACCTGCCCTCGCGCTATGCACACATGCAGGCCGACCTGCCTGTGTGCGACGAGGCGGTGTTCTCGAAGCAGGTCGAGGCCAGCTGGTGGATCATGGCGCGGCTGTCGACGCGCACGGCGAGCCCTGGGGACGTGCTTAGGCTCGGCGTCACCCTGTCGTGGCCCGCGCGCATCCCCTATGAGGACGACCCGGCGCACCTGCTGCGCGTCGTGTCCGTCAGGATGGACCTGGTCGAGGCTACCGTGTACAGGTCGCTGGCGACGGGCAATGTGATCAAGAACATCGAGGCGTGTGTCGCGTCGAGCGATGACAGCGGCGTGGTCGAGGAAGACCTGCTGGACCTGGCGCCGCGCAGCCACGGTCGCAGCCACAGCCACGGCCGCAGCACGACAAACCTGGCCGGTCTGGACAGTGCGGCCGGGTCCCTGCAGGGCTCGCGCCAGGGTTCTCGTCAGGGCTCCATGGTGGATCTCTTTGCGCTGGCAATCACGCCGCCGTCGTCCGAGAAGCCGTCGCGCAGCGTCAGCCCCGAGCCATCCACCTCCACCTCAGACAACTCGCAGAGGACTTCTGCGGCGCGCAGCATGTTCAACGAGCGGTTCAAGCGCACGTGCTCGCTCAGGGTGCCCGAGCAGCGGCTGGTGGGCAGCAAGGCGCGGTCGGGCGGCGTGCACATCGACTGCCGGTCGGCGCCGCTGTCGGTGGTGCACGAGGTGCGGGTGACCGTGCGGGTGCACGATCTGACGACCGGCAGGACGCACTGCATCCCGTTTGCGTCGAGGCTGGTGATTGTGCCTGAGTCTGAGGCGTTCATGCTGCCGGCGTACACGTCGTCGGCGCTGGACACGCGTGTGCTGTGAAACATCTTCTTTCCCTTCTGTGGGTTATTTTTTATTTTTTATTTTTTAAATGTCAAATATCAAAAGGTTACGTCAATGTCTCAGCAACGCGTGTGCCGTGAAAGAGGGGCGCGGCAATTAATATAGAAAATGTCTGGAGGAAAAAGAGTTACCCAGGTTACCGTGTGGCACGGCGTGTCCATGTGGGTACCAGATGCATCGTGCGCAGCATCCGTGCGTGCACAGCAGACAGTTTTTTACATTGTGTTCCGAGTACATGCTGGTCCTCTCGCTGTTCCTTTATTCGACATCATCTACTTTTAATATTCGCAAAAACATGGTTGCCCGCTTGCTCGCACCTCTGGCCGCCGCAGTGCTCGCAGCGTCGGCGGCGCGCGTCGAGTACGACTGGACGATATCGAACAGCAAAGTGAAGATGGACAAGGCCACCGAGCGGCTCGCCGTGGTGGTCAACGGCGAGTACCCGATGCCCGTAGCCACGGCGCAGCTGGGCGACACCCTCGTCCTCAACATCCACAACGCGCTGGACGAGCCAACGGGCTTGCACTCGCACGGTATCCTGAACAACGGCACAAACTTCTTTGACGGCGCCGGCATGGTGACCGAGTGCGGCGTGGCGCCGGGGTCCCGCCTGGCGTACGAGATCCCGATCCGCCAGACCGGCACGTACTGGCTGCACGGGCACCACAACAGCCAGTATATCAACGGGCTGCGGGGCCCGCTGATTGTGACGGACCCTGAGGGCGAGCCGTACGAGTACGACGAGGACGTGGTGCTGGCCTTCGAGGACTGGTTCCCGCGCGCGAGCACCATGAAGATGGACCCGGAGGCCCGCCGGCAGCAGCAGCAGCAGATGGCGGCCGACGGGCCGCCCGATCCCAGCCAGAAGTACCCGCTGGCGGTGATCAACGGGATCAACGGCGCGGACGCGCCGGACATCAACTTCACGCCGGGCAGGACGTACCGGCTGCGGCTGCTGAACATGGGCTCGACGAGCATGTTCCGGTTCAGCATCGCGGGCCACACGATGCACGTGATCGAGGCCGACGGCGTGGCGACCGAGCGGCGGCGCGTCGACAGCGTGCTCCTGGGCGTGGCGCAGCGCGTGTCCGTGCTGGTGACGGCGCGGGCGGCGGCGGCGGCGAACTTCCGCTACCACCTCGAGTGCTTCACGGACGTGTTCCCCAGGCTGGCCGGGTTCAACCCGCGCAGGCACGTGGGGTCGGTGGTGTACGGCGACGCGCTGGGCTACGGCGAGGACGGGCCGGCGCCGTGGCAGGACGAGGGGCTGGAGGAGTTCGACGACCTGGCGCTGGTGCCGCTGGAGAAGGCGCCGGCGGTGCGGCCGGACGTGGTGCACGAGCTTGTGGTCAGCGCCGACCGCACGCAGAGCGACCTGGTGCAGGCGTTCATCAACGGCATCTCGTTTGCGCTGCCGCACGTGCCGTCGCTGTTCACGGCGCTCAACGGCACGGGCTCTTCCGCGGCGGCCGGGCGGGCGCTGCAGCCGGCGGACTTTGGGCGGCAGTGCAACGCCAAGATCCTGCCGCACCTGGCGGCCGTCGAGCTGCGCGTGCTGAACACCGACTCGGTGTTCCACCCGATGCACCTGCACGGCCACTTTTTCCAAATCGTCGAGCGCGGCCGCATCGGCGAGCCACGGAGCGCCCGCGTGGCGTCCGGCGAGCCGATGCGCCGCGACACCATCTTGGTCGGCCCCGGCCAGTACGCCGTGCTGCGCTTCGTGGCCGATAACCCCGGCGTGTGGCTGATGCACTGCCACATCGAGCGCCACATGGAGCTCGGCCTGTCGATGATGTTCGTGTCTGCGCCCGACGTCATGCGCGAGCGCTTCAGCGTCCCTGATCCCGTCAGGGAGCAGTGCCGGCTGATGGGGATCGCAGTCTGACCCCCCCCCCCCTGATTTGTTTGTTTTGTTGGAGAGGATCGTTTTTGTTTGTTTGCTCGCTGGTTTCACCTAATTTAACTTTACTCACTCGTAATTGCCAAGCAAGCTTATCTACACCGAAATGCTGTCGCAGCACGACATTGCAGTGGACCTCGAGGGCCTGGTGGTCGTTGCCGGGCCAGGCGCGTTGCTGCCGGCGGGGCGCAAGCGGCGGCGGCAGCGGCAGCGGCAGCAGCAGCAGCAGCAGGCGGCAGTGTCGAGCGTGGTGCCGCGGCCGGTGGTCGAGACGCACGACGCGGCCGAGCGGCTGTACACCAAGAACGGCCTGCCGCTCTTCGAAGTGCTGGACAAGGCGGGCCCTGGCAGCTGCGAAGCCTCGGACGCCGAGCAGAACGAGAAGGAGGGTCCCGTGGCTGCGGTGCTGCGCAGGCGGCAGCGGCGGCAGAGCAGCGGCCGAAGGAGCACGGGTGGCGCTGTGCCTGCTGTGTCACATATGGCGGATGGTGGCGGGGCGCCAAGGGAGGATCTTAGCGACGCGTACTACCGCAGGCTGCACCGCCGGCCGGAGTACCTCGAGAAGCGCATTCGCAACCGCGAGCTCGAGCTGTACCAGTACGCGCGGTGGCGCGAGACGCAGCGCCGCAACGCTGGCCGAAGCAGCAGCAGCAGCAGCAGCGAGCCGGCTGTCGGTTTGGCTGTTCCAACCGCTGCTGCTGCTGCTTCTGCTGCCACCGTTGCTGCTTCGGAGCCCAAGGCTGATGCTGCACGCGTGGCGGCGGCGAGGAAGAAAGACGGCGGAGATAAGGGCGGCAGGGCGGGGAAGCGCGGGGTCAGGAGCAACGAGCTCAGGGGCCTCGCGGACTCGCCAGGGTTCGCCCGGGCGCGGGAAAAGGCCACCGCTGCTGGCGGCAGCGTGGAACCGTCGTCGCCGGGAACTGCGGCTACGGTGGACGGCGCGCTGGGCGCTGGGGCGCTGGACGGGCCGAGAGTCCCTGAGCTGTCGCCGGCCGAGCGGCGGGCGGCGCATGTGGGCGCGCGCGTGCTCGAGCAGCTGCTGGTCCAGGCTGCCCGTCTGCCGCCCGCCGGTGGATCGGATCACGGCGACGCGCGGGGTGTCGCTGGGCCCTGCTGCCCTGCCGAGTTTGCCCTGCCGCCGCGCCTGTTTGGCCACATGATGCGGCAGCGCGAGCTACAGCAGCAGCAGCAGGACGGGTGAGCTGAAATGCTACCTAACAGTCATATGACTGCTCTCGTCTCGCCTCACCATTGGACCGCCAGAAGAGGGCATGAGCGGGTGGTCTTTCGGTTTGTTTTTTTTTCGTTGCTGGGACACCATCCAGTGCTGGGCATTGTGCCTTGCGATTTTAGCCGCTATCGCGGGTTGCCGGGGATGCAGCGAATGGCTGAAAGCTTGCGCTCCTCCACGCGTGCATAGATTTTTTTGTATCTGGCCCTTTTTTTCCATTACTCTCTGAGCTGAGCGTGCAGCGCTGCGCTTCTATAAATAGGCACACTAATGCAGCCAGAGCACAATTCGCTAGAAAAAGAAAAAGAGGAATTGAGGCGCCGGAGACTATTTTAAATTTTATTTTTGAGTCTGTTGTTTCACTGTAAAGTACTCGCTTAGTGCCCTCTCTCTCTATACTCCCCCGCCCGGGCTTTGGGCTGGAACATGTGCCACGCCTCTATTAATCATTTCCCGCTCCTTTGGTCTTGGAATCCAATTTCTGCTCTAGGCCCCGATATATGAGCCCCTTTCTATTCCTGCTTTTTTTAGTTTCTTTTTAGACTTTATGAGCAAAAGAGAAATAAAAAAAAACTGGCCAAAGCCGAGGCTGCAACTATAGTTTTTTTTTGTTCATCTAGCACAAACCTAAAATAAAAAAGTAGTGAAGAAAGGGAAAAAAAATCACTCTCACAGGTTAATTTCTCGGCTCTAAAAATTCACACACTAAAATTCTATCGAGCATTTACAGTACTTGTACTTGGCAGACACAGACACAGACGCAGACACACACGCGCGTGCTCCAAAGAAGATAGAACGAGAGAGGGTGTCACTCTAAAAATCTTTTTTTTTTCCTTTATTCCGCCTCAGCGTCATTCCGGTTATCCCTCCTTTGTCTCCCTTCACACTCTTACTCTTACTCTTACTCTCACTCACTCTTGCTCTCGCTCTTGCTCAGCATCCTTCTTTTTACATTATCCATTCACTCTCTTTCTTTATTCCGTTGTCTGTATTCGTGACTTTATATTGTTGTACTATTTCCCTCCCTTCTACACTTTCTCATTCGTCCTCGCCTACACACGCACTCATACACACATACACATACACGCGCGCGCACACTCCTTTTCTCCTTTCGGGTCGTTTGTTTCTCGCAATGAGCAACAACGGGAGCGACAGCAGTATCTATATGAACCAGCAGCCAATGTCAGCCGCCGATTCCGTCGAAATGCGCGAGCGGCCGCGGATTCCGCCCAAGCCGGCCAACCTGCGGTCGCCCAACACAGCAGCCACCACCTCACACACAAATTCGCTTGCGGCCGAAGCCGTGCGGGCGCTGAATTCATCCGACTCGCCCCTGCCCTCGATGCACACGGCGACCTCGGCGCTGAACGCCGCGGCCTTGACGCCCAACCCACCGCAGACGCAACAATCCGCTCCGCTGACATCATCGGCGTACGAGCAATCTTCCCTGGCGGGGCAGCAGCAGCAGCAGCAGCAGCAGAAGCCCTCGTCGGACGCGGCGGCGGCAGCGTCTTCTTCTTCTTCGATCAAGAGCCACCAGGTGAATGCGCGGAAGCGGACCGTGGGCGATTTCTCGTTTGGGCGGACGCTGGGCGAGGGCTCGTACTCGACCGTGGTCGAGGCCACGGAGAAGGCGACGGGCCGGGTGTTTGCCGCAAAGATCCTGGACAAGCGCCACATCATCAAGGAGAAGAAAATCAAATACGTCAATATCGAGCGCGATATTCTGCAGGCCCTGCACCACCCGTATGTCGTGCGCCTGCACTACGCCTTCCAGGACTCGCAGAGCCTGTACTTTGTCATCGACCTGGCCGCGAACGGCGAGCTGCTATCGTGGATACGCAAGGTAAGAAGGCTTCACCCTTTTTATTATCGGCATGCTGGCTCGAGATAGAGGCGGAGAGAGTGGGAGTGAGGGCGTGTCTTTGCAGCTTGGCTGCTCACGTGCCCTCCACCGCTCCCTGGGTCATCCATCTCTCATTGTGCATATGGCGGCATCGCGATAATTAATAATCACCGTGTATTTGTTTGTGTGTGTATGTGTGTAGCTCGGGGGGCTTGCCGAAGAGTCCGCGCGGTTCTATCTGGCCGAGATTATCGTCGCCGTCGAGTACATGCACATGGAGCGGACGCTGCACCGGGACCTCAAGCCCGAGAACATCCTGCTGGGCAGCGACATGCACATTCTGGTGACCGACTTTGGCACGGCAAAGATGTTTGCCAAGGGCGACACCGACCAGCGGGCAAACTCGTTTGTCGGCACGGCCGAGTACGTCTCGCCCGAGCTGCTGACCGACAAGTCGGCCGACCGCAACTCGGACCTGTGGGCCGTCGGGTGCATCGCGTACCAGCTTCTGGTCGGCCGGCCGCCGTTCAAGGGCCTGAACGAGTACCAGACGTTCCAAAAGATCCTCAAGCTCGACTACACGTTCCCCGCGGGCATGCCGCCGCTGGCCCGTGATCTGGTCGAGCGCATTCTGGTGCTGGACCCTGAGAGGCGGCTCGGAGCCACGCAGAGGGGCGGCTTCAGGGAGCTCAAGGAGCATGCGTTCTTCGACGGCTTCGACTGGCAGGGGCTGGCGCAGCGGGCGCCGCCCAAGATGGCTGCCGGCGGGCTGCTGGCAGACGCCAGCGCGGCGCCGAGATCCGACGGCCCGCCGGCGATTCCGCCGAAGCCGCCGTTGCTGCGGCAGTCTAACGCGGGAGCGGACGGCGACGACATGGCGGGGTTCTACGATACGCGGCAGTCGAGCAGCGACGGGTTCGGCACCGAGAAGACGTCGGACTCGTACCCGACGTCGCCCAGCGCGTCGACCGATCCGCTGGCCTCGGCTGGCGCCGGCCACGTGATGCACCAACTGCACAGCTACCGGATCAACCCGCCGATATCGCCGGTGCAGACACCCGTGCACCTGAACTACGCCCAGCCACATCCGCCGCCGCCGCCACCGCCGCCACCACCACAGTCGTCAGGGCACCAGCAGTATCAGCAGCAGCAGGGCCACTACGGGTACCAGCACATCCGGCAGCCGGCGCCCAACCACCCGGCGACGTACCACCAGCTGGCGTCGCACTCGAGCGAGGCCGATATCTACAACGTGCGGCTGAACGACCACGTGCCGCCGCCGCTGAAGGCCGAGGAGATGGCGGCAATCAGCTACATGCACCAGCCGCAGTACGGCGACAGCAGTGCGCCTACGACCAACGACTACTACTCGACGGCGTCGTACCGCCCGCCGCAGATGCAGCACCACAACGGCGCGTACTACCAGCAGCAACAGCAGCAACCACATGTATATAGCAACTATGCTGCTGGCGCTGGAGCGAACGGCCGTCGGCAGCAGCAGCACTCGTCGAGCAGCAGCGGCAGCTCGTGGTCGGCGCCGTTTAGAGCGGTTTTCTGCTGTGGTCGGGGCCGGTAGACGGAGGGGGGTGGGGGTCTAAGTTATTTTAAATTAACACTTTCTTTCAACGACTGTCTGGGCAGAGAGATGCGGCGGTCGAGATGTGTTGTTGGATTGTCCAGCGCGTCAAATCATTTAATTTCAGGTGCATGTGTGCTGCATCTACAAATGGCACACGTTCTTCATTTGCAACCAGTCTGGCATGCATGCTCCGACATGCGCGGAATGCATGGATGGAACAACTCGTCTGCGCTCGGCCCGTCGAGGCTGGCGCTGAGGAATCCGCGAATTTCCGCATTGTTTTTGGTTTATTATTTTTTATTTTTGCGCCTGCTGGAGCGCGTATCTGATTTGCAGCAATATACAAACATGTACGGGGAAGAGACGGCAAAGTGTATAAATACGATAATTAAAACAATAAGTACGTGCGTTTAATGCCGCTGTTACTGCGGCGAGCCAAAGTAGTCGCTGGGCATTGTCGACAGCATGTCGCTGCCAACGGCCAGCGGCGTGGTTGTGGCGACGAGCGCGGCTGAGGCGGCCATCTCGGGCGTCGACGCGGCGGCCTGCGTGCTGGCGACCAGCGACGAGATGCTGGCGGCGACCAGCTCCTCGTTCTCGGACGTGTACAGGTCGAACGCGGCAGCGGCGGCAGCGGCAACCACGGCGGCAGCGGCGTTCTCGTCGAAGGCAGCCATGGGCGCCAGGCTGTCGGAGCCCTGCGGCGGCGTCATCGACGTCAGCGCCGGCGGCAGCGAGAAGGTCTGGTTGACCGGCAGGCGCATGGGCGACATGTCGTCGAGGTACGGGCTGGCGGCCACGTCCGCCGGGTGCACGACCGGCGTGGCGAAGCCCAGCGGCGCGTAGACGCCGGCGACGTCGTACTGCGAGATGGACGCGGCGGCGGCGGCGGCGGCGGCGGCCACGGCGTCGTTCATCGAGTGGGCGCGCGAGAGGCCCGTGTCGATTGCGTGGGGCGTGAAGGTGGCCTTGGCCAGCTGCTTGCGCATGTCGACGGTGATGCAGCGGCGCTTGGGGTTCTTGGGCGTCAGCATGGGCGACGACGAGGCGGCGCGCTGCGGCTCGGCTCCGCCGCTGGGCGGCAGCGTCAGGCTGCGGCGCCGGCGCTTCGGGTCGAAGCCGTGCGGCAGCCCCAGCGACCCGGCGTCCGACGGCAGCGGCGCCGTGATGCTGCCGCTCTCGGCCGCCAGCGCCTGAGCCGAGTCGCCGCCGGCTACCGACCCGTCGGTGTCCGATAGCGCCTCGCTCGAGTCGCGTGCCCGCTTGTTGCTGATTTTCTTGAGGTCGTAGAGCTTCTTCTCCTCGATGTACTGCTCGCGGAAGCGCGCCTTGATCTCCTCGGCCTCGTTCTTCCAGCACTCGCCGGCCAGCCGCGAGATGTCGGTCTGGCTGACCTCGGGGTGCTGCTTCTTGAGCTCGGCAATCTTGTAGCTGCGGTACTTGATGAACGCGTTGATCGGCTTGGCCGACTTCTCCTTGGGCTTGCGCACGGCCGCCGGCGCCGGCGTCGAGGTTGCCGGCAGCTGCATCTGCATCTGCATTTGCATCTGCATCTGCGCCGACGGGTGCTCGATGTGCTGCTTGGGCTGCGGGTGCGGCATGGGCGGCTGCGCCTGGTCGTACATGGGCAGGTGCTGCGCCTGCATCTCGGGCGTGTGGTGCATGAAGGGCGCCTGGTGCTGCTCGTAGTGCAGCGCCGGGTCGTAGTGCATCGGCTGGCTGTACTGCGGCTGCATCGCCGCTGCCTGAGGGTACACGTGCACGTGAGTCGGCTGCTGCTGCTGCTGCACCGGCTGCTGCTGCTGCTTGCTGCCCTGCTTGAGCTGCTTGGACTGGCTGCCGCGCGACTTGCGCAGGTCGCGCAGCACCTGGTCGACCGACGAGTCAGTCGGGATGTAGACGATGCTGTGGTTGGGGATGTGCTCGACGAACAGGCGGCCGTCGGTCGTGCACATCTGGTGGCTCTTGTGCTCGCCGGCGCCCCGGGCATCGTCGTAGCGGTAGATGAGGCACGAGGACGTCTTGTTGCCGCCGACGCGCGACGAGTACGGCAGCAGGTTCATGGCCGACGACGGCGGCAGCGGCTCGGACGCGGCTGCGACGGACGCGGCTGCAGTGGCGGCTGCGCTGGTCAGCGTATCTATGGAGGGCATCACGTGCATCGCCCCACCGCCTGCCATCGGCGCCATGCCGCCCATGCCTGGGTAGCGCAGCGAGGACATGTATGCGGCTGCGTCGGCGCTGGTGGCGTATGCAAAGTGTCCGTGGTAGTTGTCCATGGCTTTGTTTATTTATGTATCTGTACAAACGTGAAAAGGGGGAAGGAATAATGATCGGGGTTAGGAGTTGGAAACGAGAGGCGAGAAGAGTAAAATGACTAATGGATGACTAGTGGCTGGAATAATAATGACTGTTCTGAGTGACTATGCAAGGCAGACAAAAGACAAAGAAGAACGGGTGATGAGGGGAGTCAATTGCTTCTCAAAGACTGGGAAAGGGAGAGAGGAAAAAAAGACTGGGTTATATAAATCGTAGAGTCAGCGGTAGGGAAGAGGCGCGTGAGTTAAATAAGGAAAGGCGTTTGCGTGCGAGATACAAGAAGAGAGGAAGAGAGGAGGGACGGAAATAATAATGAGCACGGAGGGGGGTTAAGAGTATTAGACAGGAAGAGAGGAATAGCGTTAGAGAGGAAGAGGGTGAAAAAAGAAAACACATTGCTGTCAGGCGCATGTGCTGTTTTAAGTGAACGACAAAA
>JANBOJ010000313.1:0-17763 GCA_027574685.1 Coemansia erecta
CCCTGAGAAATCGCTAATTACAGCTGTTCACAATATTGAGATATTTTTGCAACATATTCGTAGCATGGTTCCAAATGTAAAAAGTGCTGACATAACATGGCCAAACACGCTGGTTAACCCAGGCTCGGTCGACATGGACTGCCTGTACATGGACGTAGCAGCCGAAGTCAAGCGTGTGATGCACAAATACGGCGTTCACTCGACGACAATCCAGCCGGAGTTTGTTGTCGGACAGGCCGTGGCAGTTGCCAACCATAGCGATAGCAGCGATCACTGTGGCGAATCTATCTTCAGCCGTGTGGCCATCCTGCCCGAGAGCCATGAATCGCGCGATGTCGACAGCGCCGCAACCATCGGTCCCTGCCTGCTATCATGCCAGAACACGACGTGCCAGCCTAGCGCATGTTGCCCGGCCGAGTCGCCGATCAAGGTTGTTCCTGGCAGTACCTCGCCGAGACAGGACTAAACTTTGGAGTCATAAAACAGCATACAAAAACCATTCTTATTTCTTTCTAAAGCATTGAAAACATCCCCGACTCCATCTCCTTGTATTGCCGGCTGGCCTGTGCGAGAAGGACGTCGATGCGTTTGGAATCTGTCTGATCCTTGTATCGGTCAAAGTCGCCTCGTATCCACTGCCGCATCTCCTTGCGCGACTGCTTATCTGGGATCCGCTGTGTTAGACGCATATACTTGCGATACATTGCGATAACCTTTCCTCGCTGGATAAACTGCTGGAATGAAAGCGCTGGCCGCATCTTGATAAAAGGGAATATTTAATGAAGCAAAACACGGGAGAAAGAAGTTGCAAAACAATCGGTCAGGACTTTGATCGGAGCTTTGCTATTCTGCTTTCGCCTTTTATTTCTTGAATTTCTCTTCTCTTCTCTTCTCTTCGCTTTACATTTTCCACAAACAACAGAGCAACAGCAACGCGCTCCACTGCTCGATATTCAGTTCACGTTTCACACATTTCTTATTTGAAATGCACCTTCCATTTCTAGCGCTGGTGGCTATATGCACGCTCTCGGTGCTGCTTCCGGTGCCCCGACAGTTCGTCAGCGACGGGTCGGTTATACACGGGACAATGTCGGCGCTACGTATTCCGAATTCAGTGCTTTGCGTGGTGCTGCATCCGGTTGGGATCACGCCTGTCGCGTACTACATAGCATTGCGCATTATCCACCTTATGTTTAGCATCCCGGTTCGCGTGTTCTTGTCGCGGTTTGGGCTTGACGTGCGCAGCTTCAGCGGTACCAGCTTCAGGGGTCTGCTGCTCACATTTCGCATACGAAAGTCTATGGAGATCAATCTGCGTGTCGACGAGATAGGCATTGATGTGCGAACAATGCGCAGGCTGAAGGTCCGCGTCAGGTCAGTATGGCTCAGGTTCAGAAGATGGATTCTGGGATATATGAACTCGGGGGCCGCATCAGAGGCAGCAGCAGCCGGGGACCCAGGGAGTGTGGCTTCACCGAGCGAGCCACGGCAGGTCCCTCGCGAGAGCAGCGAGTCACTACCGCCTGTAGCCGAGCCATTATCAGCGTCCAACCCTGGGGGTAGCAGCCGTAACATCAGCAGCAGTTTATCAAAGAGGCTTCAGATATATGCACGCGGAGTGCACGTCCAGCTGTTGGTCATTGCTCCACAAAAGTCGGAAAATGCTGACGACGACGCCCTCTGGTTTGACATGTCACCGGGCGAGGAAAAGACCAGTGCTACCAGCAGACCCACAGCGGCCGAGGCAAAGGAACGCCGGCAGGACGAACATGTCCTAGATAGCGAGGCGCAGGAAATTGCGGCCAAGCTGGCCAAAAAGCTATCCGCAATCCTGCGCACATACACCTATATTGCGTCGCTGTTTGCTCGATGGGTCGATATCTCGGTGTCCGACGTTAGCTTGATGGTTGTTCGCAGCAGCGATATGGCACGGGCTGGTCATGGCGTAACCTTACACGTATCGAACATCTTGATGTGGGCAGAGTCGGCACGCGAGAGCCATACCGGCGATTCGGGGTGGATTCCAACTGACATTCGCAACTCGATCCGCGGAATTGCTGACTGGCTGCTGCACATATTCAAGATCCGACATCAAGCAGCCGGTGTTGGGCCAGACGAAGAGCCTCTGACAACCGTAGCAGCAGAGGCCGCAGTTGAAATGATGACAGCAGCAACTGCAGAATCATCTACCGGGAGACATGGCGTCTCAGAGAGCGAGTTAGGCAACAGCAGCAGTAGCAGTGCTTCGCCCGAGCACTCACCGACTTCTCAGCAGCAACGCAGGCAACAGCAGAGACCAGTCTCGCAGAATCGCCGTGACCGCAGCCTCAAATATCTTTCGTCGGTTGCGATTGAGGTAAATTCGATTCGTCTATTCCCTGGAATCGAGGGCGCACAACAGCACATGAACTCGCGCTGGGAGCTTGTTAAGATGCTAGTGATGCAGGATATGCTTACTTCCAAAACAACTAGCGACGGTGACCGTCCGCACCATCGCGGCCCAGCGATCAACTGCCAGCGGTGCACGATCCGCAACGACGTCATCACCACTTTCTGGGGTCTGCCCAAGAAGGTGGACCAGAGCATCGAACTCGGCCAGACGCATGTTAGAGCGGGCATGATTGAGTCGCTTCTTGACGAGCTTGCCATCATGTGCCTTGCACCGACAGCTCGCACATCCGACATGTCTCTTCGTCGGCTGCGCGCACTTAACAGCCATCTGGCATCTGTTTTGCGTCACTATGACTCGACGACTGATTCGGCTAATGCAAATAGTTCTGGTGTCGTTGGTAAGTCTGAGGCTAGAGCCAGCGACGCCAGCGCTACACAGGCTGAGCAGAGCGACGGCTCACCGGTATCTGCAACTGAGGCTGCTGCTGCAGCTGCCGCCACCGCCGCCGATGCTTCCGCGTCTTCAGTCAACAGCGCTGATTCTAGTCAGATGAGTGCAGACGAAGCCCGTGACCAGGTACATCGCATGTTCTTCCAGCTGCACGAGATCCTGAGTAAACTTCGATTGGAGCATGTCGGTGTTGCATTCAGAGTGGCCGAACTGGTGTTTGACCTTCCGCTGACACCCGACACACAGGCACTAGTGATTAGGGCGCCAGGAATGTTGCGGTGGCGCCAGCGCAATATTGACATTGAGGCTGGGTATCTATGGAGCGCTATTAGCAGCACGTTGCCGTCGACTGTTGCCACTGACCGCCTATTTGCAGAGAAGACGCATACAGAGAGTGGTGATTCGCATTCCTGGTCTGAGAGCTCTTCTCAGACATCGTTCGTTCGCGACTTTGATGGCCATGTCTTGCGTAGACGTTCAAAGGACTCGACCGCCTTTATTCGTATTTCGACGGGCACCATTCAGGTTATTGGGCTGCGCACACCATCGATGACTCCCGATCCTCGAGCCGAAGAGCTAGTACCCAATGCACCCGGTTTCCGCTTGAGATATGGAACGCTTTACGGAGAGATGTCTGCGTTTCTGTCAGAGGACCTGTCTCATCATCCGAGTCCCCAGCCAGTGTTCTCGCTGGACATTGTTCGACCCGAGCTCACGCTGGATCTGCATACGCAGATAGCGATAGACGAGGCTAAAATGTGGGGCAGCCATATCAGCCACAGAGCAAGGTCACTACGCCGAATATTTGCAGACCCCAGCGACAGTGACAGCACTGGCTCTGCTCATGCAAGTCACCATGCATCCGGTACAGGTGCCGAGTTTGTGCTCAGTCACAGAATGCACGCACTTGTCAGCCTTGTGTTTGCCGATGTCAAGGCACATGTCACCGTCGAGCGCGCAATGTACGCCGTCCGTCCGCACGTGCCGCTTCCTACAGTTTCGCCTGCAGACTATAGCGCAAACTCGGTGACAAGCGAGATCATTGCCCTGCGGATGCGCCATATGGAATGCCATGTACTGTGGAACCTGACTTCAGCAGCCGCTGCGGCAGCCACGGCAGCAGGTGCAGAGGTCGGTGGCGGAGCTGATAGCAGCGATGATGAATGCAGTGCCGACTTGGACAGCTTTGTAACAGGTGCCGACGAGTCAGTCGCCAGTAGCGTGCGACCGGTGCCTTGCACGCCGTTTATCGAGGCTGGCGGGGCACTGATGCCAACCATCGAGTTTCGACTGTCCAGTAGCCCAATATCCGCACAATGGGAGGCCGTGTCTTCAGCTGAGGAGTCCAAGTCAGAAGCCAGCACGCGCAGACTGCTTCTGCTCAAACGTGGTATTCGCGCAAGAGGCACTGTTGACCTGCATATTGGTCCGACAAGCTCCAAGTGCAGCCAGATACCACGTATCAATGCTAATATCGATGCAGAGATTGGCGAAGTTGCCGCCATGCTGCGCGAGTATGACTTCCGCCATTGGCTGTCGATGCAGCCACTGTGGCTGGTCACACAGCTGGTCCACATGTGCAACATGAACTACAAGGACTCTGAGAGCCCACTGCAAACGCTGGTATCTGGCGGTGACCCGTACGTGTTGCCTCCCATTGAGGAGCGGCGCAAGATACTGACTGCCACGATGCACGTGCTGTTTGACAGCGCTCGGATTACGATGATGGCCTGCGATAACGAAGAGGATGTTCTTGGCGGCATTGAACATGGCACTCAGATATGCCTTTCGCGTGGTGCCGTTGATCTGCGCGCCAATGGCGGATCACTCGAGTCTCCTCATGCGTTTGGGTTTAGACCTGATGCTGGCCTTCTTACTGTCAACCTCGAGTGTCAACGAGCGATAATGTTTTTGCTGGCTGCTGTTTCTCCACATTCTGCCCGACCGGAGATCATTGAGCAACAGAAACAACAGCAGAGACAGGCTCTGTCGGAGGACTTTGAGGCGTCTGATCTTTGTGGATATCTGGCATACGATGTCCAGGAGCACATCGTTCTGGCACGCCCGCTCTTCAACTTCTGCCGCTATCGTCTTGAGCCCTATCGCTCGCGGATGATCATAGAGCTTGACACAGCAACATTTACTGGCGTAACAAACGTGAGCTCGGTTTATCGCTGGTCAGTGTTTATGCACCACATCAAGTACTGGTCGCGGCGCAAAAAGTTGGCTCGTCGCATGGCTACGCAGATGGAGCAGCCGTCCCCTCCAGATGACATTCAGGTCCGCATTAACAGCGAGATGCTTGACCTTCACGGCGACCTGGTGTCACCAAAGTTCTTCAGCTTTGATCAGGATCTGGCGCAGAGTCTGGGAGCTGGGTCCGGTGGCGCATCTGCTGGCAACCAGCCTCCGCAGATGAGGTTCAAGGTCCCCAAAGTTCGTTTCAGCATCTTAAAGACGCAGCAGGATACGGACAACGATATGGTAATCAAGCTGGGCGGCCCGATTGCGACAATGTACGGGTCTTCAACACCCAAGGGTCAGCGCATGCGTCTGAACATGCAGCCACTCATGTCGCTCAAGAGGTGCCAAATCACGATGCAGTTCCCACGCAAGGCCAAGAAGCAGCAGCTGGGTGCAGAGCAAGGCGTGCGCAGCAATGGGTCGTATAGCAAGATCGACGTTGAGTTTGAGCGAGGCGCGATGGCCTTTGGACACCGGTACAATATGGCCGAGACTATAGACGGGTATACTCTCTTGCAAAAGGGCTGCAAACGGATTGCAAGGAAGTCAACCTCGACCTGCTATCCGCCTCTTCCATTCCCCGAGGCTGCGCTCGAGAACAAATCGTCGGTCAAGATGATCCTTGCTGCCCTGGGAAACCCCCGAACCATGTCGCCACCGCCTTTGCGCTCGCTGAGCAATGTCCGACCACCCCCGCCGCCAACACTATCCGAGCCTGATGACATTCCAAAGATTGACTTCCATGGCCCCGAGTTCAACGTCATGATCCACGACGACCCGTTTGAGACTGCGCTATCTCGCATATATCAGGTTGGGCTACAAGAGCAGCGCGAGCGCCTGAGTCGCCTGGAGGCTTTCGAGACCAAGGCCAAGGATCTGCGGAGTAAGCGTGAGCAGGAGTTTTCCGCGCAGGCTAGCGCCAGCCGCAAGAGTCGCGAGGCCAGATTGAGCAAGGCCTCTGCTATCTCGGCCAATTCAAGAAGCGGTCATCGTCATCATCGCCAGTGGCGCCAGCATCAGTCCCAGCGGGTTGTCGGGCCTTCTGCTACATTTACCAGCGGCAGTGGCAATGGCAATGGCACCCCCCGCGCCATTCGAGGCTCGAGCACGTTCACCAGCTCAAATGGTGGTGGTGGTGGTCCACGCCCCTCTCAGTTATCTTCCCAGCGTCCGACGCTGGCGGGTGCACAAACGTTCACATCGGGGCAAATGAAGGCGCGGCAGCTCGAGCTGCCACCACTTGGCAAGATTGGCGGTCAGTTGCGTGGAATTGCATCCGCAAGCATGCAAGATGTTACCGCCATTGCTCCTGATGTTTCGGCGTCAAACTCCCACCAGAGCCGCGGGAGATCATATACAACAGCATCGCATGAGAGCACCTCTGGAGGGCTTCGTCATAGAGGCAGTGGTACCGGTACACTTGGAAGCAATGAGGCAGATGACGACGACGACGACAATGCCAACTATGACGATATCGAGGAAAATCTTTCTGACTCTGAAGCTAGCCAGTTCCAGCGGATGCGCGAAGCTGTTGAGCTCGAGGTCGCGGCTGCACGAACACGCTTGATGGAAGTTGAGTCGCGCGAGTGGGTCAGGGCTATTCGGCGCAAGATGATGCCGCCGCCACAGTCCTCGGAGTGCTCGTGTGCTGGTGCTGTTGATACTGACGTCGACGAGATGCACTTTGGCGAGATCTTTGACATGCCATCGACCAAGTCATCTAGCCATCGCGAGCAAGAGTGCGGTTCACCCGATGCCAAGATGCCTTACAACTTTGTGGCAGGGTCATGGACGCATCCCTCAGCGCCTCTTGGCCGCCTCGTCATGTCTCCGATGTGGCTGTGCCTTGAGACGCCACTATCTCTTCTTGAATTCGAGCAGGTCGAGTCGTACCTGCGGTATCTAGATCCAGCGACCCCACACGGCCTCAAGTGGACGACTCTGATCCCGATGCATATGCGTCTCAAGTGCGGCGATATTCGCATGCAGCTGCGCGACTTTCCGTTCCCCCTGTTCCGAGTTCCAGATCCATACCGCCCTGAGACTGCCAAGATTGCGTCGAGCTCAGCGACCAGCTACGACGAGTTCTATGGGGGAATCGAGATCAGTAGCAGCTTAATTATAGCCGAACGCATTGCTCACGAGCGGTCTCTGCGGTCCATCTATGTGCCTATTGGTCCTCGCTCGAGTGAATCCGGGGTAGACCTCCCAAACGTTGGATGGTACATCTCCAAGTCGCTGCAGTTCCCGCGCATCTTTGCGGCTACATCGATCATGATGTTCTCTGCTCCATCGGATATGCACATGTCCAGCATGCGATCGCAGCAGCACAAGATCTTGCAGACGCGTCTGCCGCCACTCCCGATCATGTCTGCATGGGGCGCCAGCTACCAGCCTGTTATTTCGGCACTGATGCAGCGGTTCGAAGCAGTCACTTCGAAGAGTGCAGATGTTAGCCCGAGTCTTCCGTGGTGGGACAAGCTCCGATCGCGCAACCATATCAAATGGCGCATGGCGGTTATTGACGCCCCTCCACGCGAGAAGCTGAGCCAGGAGCAGTGGAAGCAGCAAGCCAGGACGTATCTGGGCGATGCATACCTGAACGCTGGCCAGAGCCTGTCGTCAGACCAGATTGCTTGCGCTAGTGAGCGCGGGCAGATGTTCTTTTTGGCGCTGGACGGCAGGGACCCGTACCAGGTGACGCAAAAGCCCGGAAGTTACCTGTTCACTATGCGCGGTGGAGTTCGCATCTGTCTCAACGAGGGCATCCCTGGCACCGATCTCTGGGACAATGCCTCGGGTCGCGGTATATACTCAGTCCCCACTGCTGATGCAACTCCTTCGTCGACCGATCTCAGCGAATTTATGCGACTGCGGTGTGAAGAGTTTCTGATGGGAGTTCCGATCATTATTGACCGCCAGTCTGCGATTCTCAAGTCGATAGACCAGCAAGAATCCTCGGGCGTCGATCTGACGCCGAGCATGGAGGATATCACTGGAATTGTCGGGATCGAGGTCGACTCTTCCGCTGCTGACAGCGAACCTCTGACGTGGAAAAAGGCTTATGTTGATCTCCTGCAAAGCATCAACAGCGACAACAGCGCACGTTACACGTTTATCACGCAGAGTGTAGACCGTCTTTACTTTAAGGTCATGCTGCATCTGTCTGGCGGCGTACGGCTGGGAATCGGGTTGTCGTCGTATATCCCGCCAGCCAGTACAGGGCTGCGTCGCAACCACTGGGATGTCCAGCCGATTGCGCCCGAGAGTGCGCAGGCAGCCGCTCTTCAGGGAATCACCGACGCATATGCCGGATACCGCAGCTCCAAGTTGCATACCAGCGTCAGTCTTCTCTGCCCATTTACCGATTCGGAGTTTGATTCTGATAAGCACTTGTCTGCACGTAGCCAGCCATTTACAGAACTCTACCTTACATCCGTCTCATCCAGCGAAGACAGTCGCGATGACAAGAAAAACAAGTCATCGCGTCCATCTCCAAAGTCGCTCTCGCCATCTCCACCTCCCGGTCTACTTCATCTAAAGTCGCCCGACAAGAGTGTTTTCCGCAAGCCGCCAAGAAAATGGACGGCATACGATACCGATGCGCTTGTCTCGCCGATGCATTCGCTGTTTGTGAGCGCCAACAAGCAGGATGGCAAGAGTGCTGTTGGATCTGGTAGTCGTGGCCCCAAGGCAGAGGATGTGTTTTTTGTCCCGTTTACCTATCTCACATCCGATGTGAATTCGGAGGCGACACAGGCAGCCTTTGCAGCCAATGCTCAGCCAACGACAATGGCAGCTCAGCGTTCAAGCGCAAAGCCTCAGTGCCAGATCAGCGCATCGGCAGCTATCATCGAGAGCGTACAGCGCTATCTCCCGCTCTACGTGTCGCGAATGATGCTGCCTGTGCGCAAGGGGTCTTTGTATCCGTTCACGGAGACCTCAGACAACAAGCTGGGCAAGTGTCTACGGAGCATGCGACTGGTTCTGGATCTGAAAAACGTCGAGTTGGCGTACTCGCAGCGCGATTTTGAGATCAAGGAGCTCGAAACGCGTGAAATGGGCATGATGGGATACAACAACGATGCCACTATCGCCGACTCTGTCTTGTCGCCAACACCCTCAGATACCAGCAACGGTGTTTCTCAGAACTCTCCTGGAGCCAAGGTCGAGGGAACTGTGAGGGAGCTAAAGGCTCGTGTTGACTCGTTCTCGTTCAATCTACTGATGGAGCAGACGTCGATCAAGCTTCAGGTCGGCGGATCCGGCAAGTCGGATGACTCCACTCTAGGATCTGAAGACACAGCTAGCGCAACGGGCGCTGGAGGCGATGCCTCGACCTCGAAACGGCATACTAGGCCGCGCTCAAATTCCAGCGAATATGCCGGACCAGCTGGCGCGCCTACATCGAAACCGAGCAATAAAGCAGGGACGAGCAAAGACCAGGCGAAGGCCGAAGCCAAGGCTCTACGCTGGGGCATGGGCGATGCGAGCACCGAGATCGACTACCTTGATGTCCGCCTTACGCAGATGGCGTTTACGATGCCGCTATTTGCAAACCCTCAGGCGCCCGATGTACTGGGCCAGTGCAAGCGCCTAAACAGGTTGAGGTTTGCTCAAGACGCTTTGGACATACTGAGCGAGTTTGAGCAGAGCTGGATATCTAGCGACAGCATTAGAGATCTCAAGGAGCTGGATATTAGCGAGGCTATATTCAGCAACCCCAGCGTTGCCTGTGTTCTGTGGTCTCCGCGTATGGTCTACTTTACTCAGCGGCCAGAGTGGACTCAGTTTGGCGGCAGACTTGACGAGATCCTTGACAGCAGCATCCCCGGTGGGCCTTTCCCCAGTCCGGCCAACGATGCGTTTGATGCACAGTACAAGGTTCCTGCTGGTGCTGGTGGACTTTTTGCGCAGCCTGTGCCGATGAGCCTCGATAGCGCCGTAGCCTCGATGCCTACAGCGTTTGGCGAGTCCCATCGCGTTGACGCCGCTGGTGGAAGTCTAGCTACCCAGCGCAATCTCGGCACGCCGAGAACCCGTGCTCTGAGCGACGTCAAGCATGTGGCGAGGCTCAACCGTGCTTATACTGCTCATGGAGGCAGCACGCTGTCTGGCCGAGAGAATATTGAGCATGGCAACAGCGGAAGTGCCAGCGCCGTCCCGACTCGCCATCGGCGTAACACATCAATGCCCTGGCTACTTACCAAAAATCCCTCGCTTGATGGGACGGTTCATGACATGGTCTCTAGCAACAGGGCACCACCACCTTCGGCTCTAACATCTGCAACTACACAGCAGACACAGCATCAGCCTCAGCGCGATGCACCCCCGTCTCCGCAGCAGAGCTTCTTTGGCAATATCCAATCTGTATCCAGCACTATGCAGCGGTCAACAACACAGCCCAATGTTAGCAGTGTATGGCTTCAGCAACGGCAGCCTTCAGAGTCTGGCTCCGCTGGCCCGTCCCCATTGCTCCAACCGCACTCTTCGCAGAATCCACCTCCGATTAACACGATGCCAACGGAGGTTACAGTAAGCGACATTTCAAACGAGGTCAAGACGCCGTCATCTGCAATGTCATACAAGTCGTCATTCCATCTGCTTGAGCTGGCTCGCTCGCGCCAACGGCGTCTGACCACCAGCAATTCCCGTCAGTCGATCAGCCTGGCTACCGGCGGAGCAGCGTCTACGAATCCTGTCCCTGAACCTCAGACGAATTATACGTTGGTCGACCTTCAGCGTCAGCCAAGCCTTGCCCTTGACTCTGCCCTTAGCAACACTCAGACAGCACGCCTGGCGCCTACCGGGCCTGACCCAAATGTGATTATGCGCGACTCACGCACGACCCAGGCAATGCTATTGCAGAAGCGCAAGCTGATGCTGGGCACAGCCATTCAGCATGAGCAGGCATCGCTGGCCCATCTTAGTCGCGAGTTTGAGCGAGCCTCAAGCAGGCATAGCGAAGATTTCCGAAAGGAGATGGTTCGTCGAGCGGAACACATCTACGAGCTAGGTGCTCGGCGCAAGCTCATCAACCGCTGTCTGCGTTTCCTCGGGGTTGATCCGGATGTGGCCGAGTCCGAACAGATGGCTGGCATTTCGGAGCCAGCGGAAGATGATTTGGACTTTGACCGCGATACTCAGGAAGTCGAAAAGGTCCTAGCCACGCTCTACCGGCATCGTTTCCTGATTTACTCGGGTTACCTGATCTGGACTACCCAGGTGCGTGACAAGCTGATGCGCTTCCTGTACATCCAAGACTGTCTGACTGCGATCGAGTACTATCTCTCCGAGTCTGCAACCAAGGTTGTGCGCACTGTTACCTCAGCGAAGAGCAATGCTAGCGACGGCATTTCCGACTCTGCAGCTGGTGGTGTCTCGGCAACAGATATTCCCGAGCAGCGTAGTCGCCGCGGAACCATGGCATCGGGTCGTAATCGTGCAATGTCGAATGCATCCGCTGATCGGACCTCTACAGGTGGCGGCAAACAGGAAGCCAGTTCTGCTCGGTACGCCTCAAGAAGCCACTCACCTCGATCGCGTCGACAGTCCTCTGACCAGCGCAGCGTCGCATCGGGGTCGTCGCGGCATACAACGCTGCATCTCCCAAAGATTCTGCGCAGACTAAAGAGCCATGAAAAGCTTGGTGGTGGTCATTCGAAGAGCAACGACGACTCGTCAGGCTTCGGTTTCCTGTTTAGATCCAAAAAGTCTAGCCAGAAGCAGCAGCAGAAGCAACAGCAGCAACAAAAGAAGCAGCAGAAGCAGCAGAACAAGAAGAGTCGCAAGACCAAGGAGGACTACAAGATGTCCAAGCGTAGTGTTGGCAAGAACAAGTTTGATAGGGGGCTAAAGAGCGTCTGGGACGACTTTGTTAGATACCACCCGTACTACTCGGTCTTGGTCGAGTTTTTGAACTCGCAGGTCTCGATGCGCGTCGACGAGAAGACGAGCACAACGTCTGCCATTGCTGTGGCAGAGCGTGTGCAGCTGCATCGGATCCTGCTATGTAATGAGGACAATGTCGCCGAAGATACGTTAATGCTAGGCACTGGCGACCTGGGACAGGGGTTCGCTGCTCCGCCAAACGACGAGTCGATTGTCAAGACGCGCAGTCTTGTCGAGCTCGAGAATGTCCAGGTGTTCACGGCCAAGCGCGATGACTTTGAGCAGCAGGCGGCCTACTTTGTTGACTGCACGTACGGATCGCGCATGGAAGGCGATGCCTCAGAGCCAACGACCATCTGGCCCGCGTGGATTCCGATCGAGCTGCTTCTGAGCCAAGGAAAGCACCGCGCTCGAGGCATATTCGACGAGCTGACCGAGGCTGGCGGTGCAGGTCAGCAAAAGGACACAGGGAATGGTACCGACATGAGCAGCGAGAACGACAGTGACACCAGTGAATCGGTCTCACCCGGTACGTACGATGACGCACAGCAAACGACCAGTGGCTCTGCGAAGAAGCGCAAGCACCGCAAGGCCTGGTGGCTCGAGGACCTGAGCAAGTACAAGCGCCTGATGGACCGGAACAATGGCCTGGTTGTCTACGACAAGGCCAACCCTCATCGCATTCAGGGAGACAGCGCAGCGTCTTCAGATGCGATTGACCCTGTCTCCGCCGGCGTCGATCTCGGAGGCTCTGCCGCTGCCGAAATTGCCGGGCGCGCATCGGCTGACCGTCGAAAGTCGTCGATGGATCGCTCGGTCGATGCGGATGCCATGGATTCGGTGGCCAATGACGGCGATGTTGACGACAGTTCAGATGACGACAGCGACGATGGCGCGGATGCTGGCGATGACAACATTGATTTCGACGAGTTTGACGGAGTCCCGAATGGTGCAAATGGAGGCGGTAGCGGTAGCCAGGGTCTGTCCCACCGCGCCAACCACTTTGCCGTGTTTTTGCCCGAGCTCAATATGGCCTGTACCGCCGAGCAGTACACCGCAGTCTACGAAACCGTGACGGAGCTGCTTGTCTTTATCGATCCAGAGAAGGCGGCGTACATGGACCACCTCAACACGATTCTTCTGGGCATGGACATGGACGACCTGCGTGGTCTGCTGACTGTTATTAGTGCTACACAGGAGGCCCTGCGCGAACGACTGCCGATTATCCACGACTGGTATGCGATCCAGCGCAGCCATGTCGTGTTGCTTCGGGAGGTCAGCAGTACGGTTGCTGCCGATATTGACGCACGGCGCCAAAAGTCTCGCGCAATGTCGCTGCTGACCCTTGACCGCCACCGCCGCGCGCTTGAGCTGCAGCTGCGCACTGCCATGGACCTGTTTGGTGCTGCCCAGAAGCAGATGCGCCAGCAACATCGTCTGGAGGAGCTGGCTGCTGCTGCTGCTGCCGCCTCTGCCAGAGCTCCTGCTGAGGTAGCTGGCGCTGATGGTGGCAGTGTCCCACTTGATAGAGGAACGTCGCCTTCTCGCCGTGCTGCGGCTGCTCCGAGCAGCGCCGATCAGGGCTCGAAAACAGAGGACCAGCATAACCCGCGCTCTCGTGCAAACACGGCTCAGAGCGCTGGCAGTGCCTTGCTTTCGTCTATAACTGGCGGACGCAAGAAACCACTGGCAGCATCGTTGTCATCGTCGTCGTCATCCTCGTCGTCGTCAGGCATGCGGTCAATCGAGAGCGCCCAGACTACGATTGCACGGACGATCCACCTGTTTATCAGCAAGGCTACGTGGCACATGCTCGAGAACGACGGCCAGCCGCTATGCGACACGACACTGCGGTGGGCGACGCTGAAGGCAGTTACGACGTCGGATCAGGCCACGCATTTGCTCAGCGAAGTCCATCTGCTCTATGTGGTGAATCGCCTGCCGAACCCGATGTTTACGGATCTTGTTGGGCCCTACGTCCGCCCTAAGCATCCCCGGCCCGATTTCTGCGTCGAGAGGATGATTCGCGTGCGCTGGTCCGAGCTTGCACCTGTGGGCGGAATCAGCATTGTCGAGCGCTTTGAGGTGGATCTGTTCCCCCTGCGCCTGCAGCTGTCGCACGATATTGCCCAGAAGCTTGTCAACTATCTCTACCCGCCGCAGGACCCGTCAAACGCCACTGCTGGCGGCGTTGGAAACAGCAAGACTGACATGACGGTACCCGAATCGGGGTCTGCACGGAACCGCCGTCCGACGGTATCGAGCATCAGTTCTGTTGAGGGCCCCGGAGGTGCGTACCAGCCATCGATGCTTTCTCCGGTTGCTGGCTCGACATCTTCCATGACGGCAGCCGCAGTCAGTCCGTCTGCTGCCCCTGTGCCTCCGCCTCTGAGCGGCGGCGGCAGCCCGACGATGTTTGCGGATGGCCAGGGAAGCGGTCGCTCGATGCTTGTTAACAGGGTGATGCGCCGCAACGTGGCCGACGAAAGCATCCGCAGCTCGCCCGTGGCCGACGACCGCCAGCCGAAGGCGCCGTTCCAAATGTCTCCGCAAGGCGCGTCGATGGGCCTGCTGGCGACGATGTCGGGGAGGAGCACGCCGTTCTCGCTCTTCTCGGAGAACAACAGCATGATCAACATCTCGCAGACCAACGACAACCGCGTGCAGGTCGACCAGATGAAGAAGCGTGCGAGCAGCAACAAGACGTTCCTGAACATCAAGATTGGCGGCAGCACGCTGTGCATCTCGTACCAGGGCAAGAAGACGAACAACATCACGGATCTGCGCGACTTTGAGTTCCATGCGCCGCGGCTCGAGCTGCGCAACCAGGTCGAGTCGTACTACGAGCTGCTGATGCAGGTCAAGAAGGAGTACATGTCGGTGGTTGTGCAGCACACGGGGGCGCTGGTCAAGGAGAAGTTCCGCCAGCTGCACAACCGCAAGGCCTGGAGCAAGACGTCGTTTGGCCCCGACTGGGAGGCGCGCCGGCTGCTGATCGACATGGACCGGCGCGTCGACGAGGACATGGCGGCCAGCATCCATGGCAGCAGCATGTCTGAGCGCGAGGCGTTCCCCGAGATCTCGCCCCCACAGCAGCCAACCGTGACAGTTTCGGAGCACGACGAGCTGCCGGCCGACCTCGGCAGTCTGGAGCCAAGATCGAGGATGCCGTCGGTTTCGGCGTCCGCGGCAACGTCGCGCTCGGCAAGCAACTGGGCCGGCGAGAGCCCTGCCGTAGCACCATCGTCGTCAGCAGCAGCAGCAGCAGCTGCTGCTGTAGCTGCTGTAGCTGCTGCTGCCTCGGGTGTTGAGAGCAACGACGACTCTGCTTCGATGCACTCGACCAAGGGCAAGGCGCCGCTTTCAAAGTACATGATTCTGGATCCGCGCAAGCTGATGGGCAAGCGCATACCCAACGTGCTGCCGCGCAACTTTGCGCGTGCCAGCGAGTCGGCGTCGGCGTCGGCTTCGGCGAGCCGCTCGCAGACGCCGGCCCAGTCTGTTCCGTCGTCGGCTCGCTTTGCCCAGCAGGGCGTTGGCGAGGGCGGCAGCGCTCCGCCGACCTCGCCGGCCTCCTCGGTGTCGTCGTCGTTCCGCCCGCAGCTCTACTCGTCAATGCACCTGGACATGATGTCGCTTTCGCCGTCGCCGACCCCTAGTCCCAGGAGGAACAATCCGGGCTCCAGGGAGCATCGGTCGCCTAGCATTTCGCCTCAGGACGACAACGGCAACAACTAGGGCATTTTCTCGTTTAACAATGTTCAACCCACGTTTCAAAGCTCAAGTTGGTATCGATATGTTGAAAATTAGTTGCGAAAGATAGGTAGAAAGACAGAGTTATTTTTGGTTTAGTTCAGGGGCTTGCGGCCGACGATCAGGTACATCGGGGTGAAGACCTTCTCCTTGCCGCCGGCAACCAGCGCATCGGCGCCGGTGGCCAGGATATCCTGGACCTTGTAGGTGCCGGCAGGGGCGATGCCGACCTTCTCGAGGAGCTTGACGGCGTTGGACGTGAACACGCGGCCGATCTGCGAGCGGGCAAACGCCTGGATGTTGGTGAAGTCGATCATGCGGACGTCAAGGCCGTCGTACCAGGGGACGTCGTTGCTGACCGTGGTCTCGTGGGCAAGGTCGATGGCGGTCTCGATCTCAAAGCCGGCGTCCTTGGCAGCCTGCAGGGCGACCTTGGTGCTGAACAGCTTGCCGATGCCGTCGCCGAGCTCGATATCGCGGGCCAGCTTCTTGTGGTACTCGCTGCTCTCGTCGAACGAGTCGGTCAGGCACCACTCGTAGATGGCAAAGTAGCCTCCGGGCTTGACCACGCGGTACATCTCGCTGTAGACGTCCTTCAGAACGGGCGCGTGGCAGGTGGCCTCGATGGCATACGCGGCGTCGAACGAGTTGTCCTCGAACGGCATGTGCATAAAGTCGCCCTTGACAAAAGTCGAATGCTTCTCCTGCTTGTTCTTGGCTGCGTAGATGTTGGCGCGCTGGATCTGATAATCGTTGTTGTTCAGACCGGTGACATGGGCGCCGGTAAGTCTGACGCACTCGCGCGCCGGACCGCCGACACCGCATCCAACATCGAGCACCTTCATGCCCGACTTGATATGGGCGGCGCCAAACAGGATGTGCTCATGGCGGCGGATGCTCTCGCGCAGGGACTCGTCGATACTCCGGCGGGCAAAGTGGAAGCTCTCGCCCCACCCGTACTCGTAGAAGTCGGTTGCCAGGTTGTAGTACGTGTTGGTCAGCGTCTTGTACATGCTGGCGCGCGACTTCTCGTTGTTGTTCTCGGCGCCGTTCCAGAACTGCTCGTAGGTGTTGACTGACTGCGTCTGCAGGTCCTTGTCCTTGCCGCGCAGGCGGTTGACCAGCGAGGAGGCCGACGAGTCGGCGACTACTTTGGTGTGCAGGGCCTTGGACAGCTCGGAGGTGGGCTCGAGGATCTTGCTATTCGACATTGTATATTTTTCTTTTGGAGGGGGATTAGGAATTCAGTAGATGCTAGAGCAACAACAAGAGAAGAGAAAGTGGATGGTTTGCGTTTTTTTCTGTTTGTTTATGCAAGAGACGCACGCGCAGAATATATATAAGATAAAAATCGGCAGAGATGAAAAGATGGCAGTGGTGGCGGCTTCACTGAACAGCAATGTTCTTTTCTTCTTTTTCAGCGGATTGACTTTATTTGCTTGAAGCAGTCCGATCTTCTGGGCAGTCAAGCAGCACAGCAAGCAGCGAACAGTGGGCAGTTCCTGTGTGCCTCCGAAAATCCCCAAACAACTGTGCATCCGGACATTCCGACTGGTGCGCATCTGAAAATCGGTCTGCAGCTGGAAATGGCTACGATTGGACAGATCACGCGTTGCATTTAGAGCCATTAAAAGAGCAGCCTGATCTTCGATCTCATATTGCCAAGCCGCGACTGAGGCTGCTGGCTCATCCTGTAGCTGTCCTCGAGCTTCCGATCGCTTGTATGGAACTCCTGGAGCGCGGGAAGTCGCCGGAGCATATGCTTGATGCACTTGATCGCCACAAGGTGCGAGATTGTGTCTTCGAGCCGCCAGGTCACAAGTGAGTTGATCTGCGGGCTTAGAACCGTCGTCGGCATTTTTAGATACTCGAATGGATTAAACTGCTGGCCGTCAGAGACAAAAGGCCTAAACTCGACCAGGCGGACATCCATGTGCGTCAACCGGGAGAGCCGCGGAATCAGGTCCACCATGATGGCAAAGTGCATCGACTCGAGGCTCAGGATAGAAAGCGCCTGCCAGCGCACTGCTTGT
>JANBOJ010000314.1:0-17555 GCA_027574685.1 Coemansia erecta
GGCTGTTGATAATATTATTTTATATTGCTGTTATTTAATTATTTTAGAACATTAAAATCGTTGATTTTAAAATACATTGAAAAATTTGAATCATTTTTTGAACCCACTTTATACAGTATGTCTTATTTATAAATTTTAGAAGGATAATAGAAATTGAGGGTCATTAATGATCATGATAATGGAGATAGCTATTGAACATTCTCCAAGCGTCATAGTCTAGGAATACCCACAGTTAGGTGTGCTATCTAGGTACTGATTTTAGGCTATAGTAGCATTATTGATTGTAGCCCTGGCTGCAAAATAAATATTATCATCTGGTCAATTATGGCAGAATAACAGCTAATTCAATGCAAAAAAGTGTTGGCGTATCCAATGCAACATATAATAACCAAAAGGGTGTGTCCATGTTGTTGTGAGACAGGTTGCTTTAAATAAACTTTGTAGAGTGATTCTACGAAGCTGGAGTCACATGTTCATCTACCAAAAATATAAAGATCAACTTGACTAATTTAGTATCAACTAAAGCAGGATGATGAATGTATGTAGAAATACATATACATTATTAATAGTAATAGGGGTGTATTCTAATAAATTTGATATATTTACATAAAAGATTGTGAACTTGTGGATAACTAAAAATCAGGTGTTGATTATACTGTGGTACACAGGGTAAAAGCTTCAATACTTAATGTTGACTCACACTCTCAATGGCAGCTTAATATTTAAAATATTTAGTACTTACAACCAGCCTAATCATGTCAATATTATCAACTAGTTTGGTTAAAAACTAATGTAACAGTGTTGACCACATAGGTTTTTACCAAGAAAATGGACACTAAATTTATTAAACATTTTTACAGAAAAAAGCCAGCAAGCTGTTATTTAAATGTGCAAGGTAATCAATTTAATTACCAGACCACGCATTTATATACAACATGTAAACTGACTATAGAGGACACCTCTATCAAGAATATGAGCAGGTAGCAATCAAAATGCATAAACATTGCATTTTGGTTGGCAATACTTGCTATGGCATCACTGTAAATAATTTTAAGTCAGTCTGATGTACTCTGCCTACATTGGTTTACAAGTTTATTGTTACAAATTGATATTCTATTAACAAGTTGTTGAGATTAGATTTATTGAATAATATCATCTAACTGCAGGCATAACTGTCCCAATGCACATTAACTTTTTAATTACCTACAATTTTTTCATTTTTTAATGTGGCCAAGTATAACAATATATATTAATAGACCCAAAGACAGGCTACAAGAAAATAATTGTTAGACCTCCGTAGCTTTACAATTTAAAAAGTTACATGTCTGCAAAGTCAGACAAGAAAAACATTGGGACAGTTATGCCTGCCACTGTATATATATATATAAAGTGGGTGGAAAAAGTGATGCAAATTTATATTATAATATTTAATTGTAATTTTATTATATGAATATGAAAGATAATATTAACAAATTATTATATTACAGTACATTGACTTAACCTATGCAAGATGACATAAAGCAAGGTGTAGATAATTAATAAATAAAATTGTTAAAATTTATTATTTGTATTTTTATAGTTATAAAAATTTATCTCAAAAACGTGTAATTACAATAAACATAAATTAATTGTAAGAAAAATTATAATCTAATATACAATAACCACTATATTATATTACTAGTTGAACTTGTTATGTCATATCATTTAAATAATGTTAAAGAAGCTGTGGAGAATAGGAGGAGCAGATGTTTTTGGCTTTTAAAAACAGTTTATCTCTGGTGAAAACATTAGACCTATCTTTATCCAAGTCATTTTTGAGTTTATTCAAATAGTTTTCTATAAGGGTAAGAATAGGAGTGTTAAATGGCTATGACAACTTTGAGATATTGTTATCAAGGAACCACTGAGAAGTAATTTTAGCAGTATGTTTGGGATCATTATCTTGCTGAAAGATGGAATTGGCACATAGACTGGGATGCGTAGCCTGCATACTGGACCAATCCTCTCATCCAATATCTGACAGTATTGTGCTGCTGTCACATTACCTTGAACAAGTCTAAGAGGAATTTTACCATTAGCATGGAAATCTCCCTACATCATAATAGAATTGACTCTTTTGGACACAGGCTTGAGGCATTTTGGTTTGAGCTCTGATCCTCTAATGAAGACTGCCTGCCCTTTTCCAGTAAGTTAAGTATTGTAAAGCTTGGTCTCATCAGACCACAAAACTTTGGACCAATCATTAGCTGTCCAGTGCTGGTGAGCTCTAGCCCACTTAAGATAGAGTATTTTTTGTCTGTAAGTAAGGAGTGGGGATTTGCAAATAGCTTTGGAATATCCTCCAAGTGTAGAGTCATAGTTTTTTAGGGCTTAGCAACACCCACCGAATACTTTATTCCTTGTCAAATGCTGACACATAGTATTAGTAATATAAGGCTGCCTGTTGTCAACGTAGCATTGAAATGAAATCTTGCATTTTCTACTGACAACAGTTGGATAACCACCAGCACAATTGCTTCTGGGGATATTGTGGCACTAAATATAAAATCAGATAATATGTTGGTTGACCTTGATGCTATCAAATTTCTGATTGGAAGTTGCACCATTTGAGCACATGTTTTGAATAATAGTTTAATTGTTAGGAGTAAGAACAGTAATTTTATGTAATAATTTAAAAAATAATTGAAGCTAAAGGAAAAAAAGGTATCCACAGAGTTAATATTTTATTTAATAGTCTTCTTTGTTTTCTGTGTGTAAAACATAAAATTAAAAAATTCAGAAGTCTGGGACATTTATTATAAATAATGATAATATGTGATTCAAAAAAATGTACTTTTTATGCAATTTTCATGGTATTTCAATAATATCAATTTTGCATTATTTCTATATTGTACAGGCCAATATTTTATAGAATGTCTAGATCTCTTGTGACTATCACGTCATACGTTGCGGCTACTGATATAATTTACAAATATTGTTTCAGCTTTAGTATCCTTAGAGTAATTAATAAAAATAAAATACGCTAAACATTTTGAATCACTTTTTCCACTCACTTTATATTCTAGGTGGAAGGGTTATTAATTGATTAATTCTTTTAGCAAAACTATTGTTGAAATAAATTATACTAAATAACGGAGGTCATACCAAATCATCTGGCCAGTTGACACACTTTCAGCCATTCAGAGGTTAGGGGCTTTTATATTTACAGCATGGCGCCAACTGGTCTTTTTGGGCCATACGGCAGGGGACCTGCTTGATCCTGGCGGGATCCTGGTTTATAGGCCGAATAAATATTCAAAGAATATATTAAATTATTGGTAGTAGATTGGATAATAAAAAAAAATAAGTATATTATATATGAAGCAATGTGCCAAGATTATTTAAATAAGTAATAAGTAGGCAAATGCTCACAGACTATGAGGTATTAGATGACCCCCAACACTTATAAATAAAGTTATGCTATGTCTGCACATGGTAATTTATTATACTTCTTTACATGAACTGTTAAAATATAATTGTTTTTTATATACTACTATTGAGGACAAGCTAAACTATTACACTTTCTACATAATTGTCTAATTAATTTTTTATAAATACTTTTATGCAGTAGTATAGAGACCACAAGAGCACATCTGGGATAAGAGAATAAGAAGTAGAAAAGCCCTTGAAAAGAGATACAGTGGCCCAATAAACCATATCAGTCTTTTTGATTTTTAACTTCACCATTGTGTATCTCGCAACACATTAGAGCTACAAGCATAAAACTATTTGCAATAGATAGCCTGACATTAGGACTACACAATTGTATTATAGCTTAGTAATACCTTTATTCTGTTGGCTTTTATGGATGTTTAAAATTTATGTTTGCATTGATATGGTTTTTTGGGCAGTTCAAAAAATATTTTTTTAAAATTTCAAAAAATGTTAATAGTCAATCCAGTAACCCCTGTTAGCAATTACCTTTTGGACGCGATCAGGCATAGTGTTGATAATCTTTTGACACTCAGACTTGGTAATTTTATACCAAGTATCTGCAATTCGATCCCAGTGTTCAATCATTCCCTTGGGTGGATGAGGGTAGAGTTGGTAGAGGCGAAGCTTGAGGATAGCCCACATATTCTCAATGAGGTTTAGGTCAGGAGACTGTGCTGGCCATTTTATGACTTTGAAAGACTGCTTTGCAAGCCATTCCTGGACAGATTTAGCCTTGTGTTTGGGGTCATTGTCATGCTGAAAGATAATCTCATCCATATTGAGTTTGTAATCCTCAATAGATGCAAGCAGATCTTCTTTAAGAATGGTCTTGTAGAGGTGCTGGTCCAGAGTATTGTCAATTTTGACTATGAAGCCCACTCCCTGGAATGTGATACAACTCCAAAGCTTGATGCTTCCACCCCCATGCTTTACTGTTTGATCAACATGGCCTGCCAGGATATCCTCAGTGTCTCGAACCCAGGCAAAATGCTGTCCATCTGATCCAAACCAATTGACTTTAGTCTCATCTGACCATACAACTCGTCTCCAGTCATCCATGGTCCAGTCCTTGTGGGCAATTGCCCAATCAAGGTGCTCCTTCACATTCTTTGCTGAAAGATATGGCTTCCTAGGCTTGACGATCGCATGTATCCCTTGCTCCTGCAGGGCTTTCCGAACTGTCTCAGCGTGAACACCAATTCCAAGATCTTCCTTGAGTGATTGGGCAACCTCGACTGTTGTTTCCATGCCACCCATTGTGATTTTATGCAGACAATACAGTTTCGCTCGATCTGATAACTTGGCTGGGCGACCTCCAACTGCAGTAGCACAACCTGGTCTTTTGCTTTTAGCTACACGCTGCACTGTAGCAAGGCTTACACCAATTATCTTGGCAATAGTTCGATAACTAGTACCATTATCCAGATGTTTGAGTATGTTGTTTTTGACGTCCTTGCTAATGGGCTCCAGGTTATAGTAATGACTGGATAAAAGTATGATTATATAAGTGAGGATTGGAATGAGCTGCTTGCAACAAATATGTATTACAAGATAATATTGGGCATGGTATCAAGTAGATCGAAATAATTTTATGAAATTATGGAACTGCCCAAAAAACCGTATCAATGCAAACATAAATTTTAAACATTCATAAAAGCCAACAGAATAAAGGTATTACTAAGCTATAATACAATTGTGTAGTCCTAATGTCAGGCTATCTATTGCAAATAGTTTTATGCTTGTAGCTCTAATGTGTTGCGAGATACACAATGGTGAAGTTAAAAATCAAAAAGACTGATATGGTTTATTGGGCCACTGTATATTTGTTATATCCCATACCCAGATAAAATATAATCTTTGGAATAGCAAGGTGTAGTTTGCTTTTTGTAAGTATTTGTTGCTGTTCAGATGAAATACTAGTCATATTATTTGAAATAGAGAGTAGCTATTAAAATGTATTCTGATGACACTACTAGCTTATAATTAGAATTTGATAGTGTTAATTGTTTTTGACAGAGCAGTCTAACAAGACTATTTAAGTGAAAATGACGATGTTTATAACACTAAAACATTATAAGCATTAAATACATGAGCGTCTACTGTTTTAATTACTACATAATTAATAAGAAAGACGTTTATTTTGCAAAAAGAAAATAATATAAAAAATTAATTAACATGTTTTCTTGCCATTGAATTTTTTTTAATTGTCAAAAGGGCAATTAAAAATGTAATTAAAATAAATTGCATAACCTTTGTACAATTACGCAAGTGAATTGTTTAATTAAAGTGTGGGAGATTTTAAATGTCAAACAATTCCTTCTGTCTGTCTAACACTCAAATGTAATCTATTGGCAGCTCAAGTGCACATGATGCCATGTTGATTTTAAAGGCTTTTACCTACAGTCAAACCTGTCTAATTGCATAAGGTTGAGACCAATCTTTTTTTTTGCATTTATGGAATTATGCAATTCAATCTGTTATGATTGTATTTGATTAAATGAATGAGGCTAAGGAAAAATACCACAATGTTTTACAGAGCTCACAGCATTTCTTTTATTTTGGTGCATGTCCTTCTGATCATCATTGATCTGATAATCACATCATCCCCTGCTAATCTCAGGATAGGTTTCTTCCACATTGGCATCCTTGCTCAGTACTGCTTTCTTTCTTATTCCAATTGATGCTTTTGACCACACCTTTTTTGGTATTAGTTCACCTATCATTGCTTTCTGTAGTCATTCATTATGAATCATTTCAGTCAGTTCAGTACTGTCATGGAACACCATTTTGTAAGTATAGAACAGCCCCTGTTGCTGTACCTTGAATGATCCATAGAAGCTAGTATCTAACTTCTGCTTCTTCATATTTTTGACCATGGCCCAGTCTCCAATATTGAATTGCTGCATATTACCTAACTGTCTCTGTTGTTCAGTTACTTTGTAGGTTGACACTACTTGTGCCTCATCCACTTGTGCTTGATTAATGCTTAGGTTATCGAACCATCACAGCTGTTTGGCATATTTGTCTGCTTTGTTTATCCTGTTGTTTTCCACTGCTGGTGGTTCTGCATCTGTCAGTAGTTGTGGTTCAGTGCTGAAGATGAGCTGGAATGGCAAGAACTGGGTTGTGCTGTGCGTTTGGATCTGTGTGGCCCATATGACGCTGCCTAGATACTCATCCCAGCAGTGCTTGTTCTTGAATGCCAGTTTAGTTAGCACCTTACTGACAGTACCATTAGCTCGTTCTGTCTTGTCATTCAATCTTGGGTGGTATGCTGATGTGAAGTATTGCTGCACTTGTTGCCATTTGCAATATTCTCATACTAACTCTGACCTGAACTGGGTGCCTCTATCTGATATGATCTCTTTAGGTGCGCCAAACATTGTTACAATCTTGTTGTGGATGAAGTTGGCTACCACCTTTACTGTGGCTTCTGGTACAGCCCGTGCTATGATCCAGTTTGTCGTGTGGTTGGTCACTAGCAAGATCCACTGGTTGCTGTTCGGTGTCTTTGGCAGCCTTCCGATGAAGTCAATGCCCCAGCATGTAAATGGCATTTCAACTGGAGTCAGTGGGGTTATCGGTGACCTTAACATCTGACCCTTGCCACAGGACTGGCACTCTGGGCACCGACCCAGTATGCATGTGACTGTGTGGTCCATATGCAGCCACCAGTGGCATGGGCGTATTATGCTCAACATTGCCGCTACACCCAGGTGTGCTAGCTGCTGATGGTATGACTCTACCAGCTGTTTGTGGTCTGCTCTATCATGTACGGGATCGGTACTTCTGTTCTTGACAGGCAGTGTAGTCGGCCTTGAATTGTCCGGAATCAGCTTGTGTCCTTGTAAGTATTTCAATGGTCCATCTGACCTGCCATTGTTGTTGTATGTTGCGAAGTTAACATCAAATTCACCCCCATCTTTATCTGTAGCCAACGTTTCCAGGGCAGTGAGGTCATAGTGCCACGACAGGGCATCAGCAGGAATGTTATCCTTGCCTTTGCAGTAGATGATTGACAGGCTAAGGTGTTGGATATCCTCGAGTCACCATGTGATACGGCCCTCCACGGCAATGTCAGAGAAGATCTTCTCCAGGCTCTGGTGATTGGTGATGACGTGGATCTTGTGGCCCTCGATGTAGTAGCGCCATGTGCATAGCACATGCACAATGGCCAGCATTTCCCATTCTCTGGCCGAGTAGTTCCGCTCGGCAGCTGATAAGGTACGTGACTCGAAGGCGATGGGTACTAATGAGCCGTCATGCTCCTGTGACAACATGGCACCCAGCGCAAAGTTGCTGGCATCTGTTTCGATGGTAAACAGCTTTGACCAGTTGACAGTGTGTAGTTCAAGAGTGGCTGTCAAGGCACTCTTCAGTTTTTTGAATGACTCGCAGGCCTCGGCATTCCATGTGACAGGTACATCACTGCCAGCCCGGCCGCTGACTAAGGTGTACAACGACTTGGCAATGGCAGCATATCCGGCCATAAATCAGCAGTAATAATTGGGGGTCATCTAATACTTCATAGTCTGTGAGCATTTGCCTAATTATTACTTATTTAAATAATCTTGGCACATTGCTTCATATATAATATACTTATTTTGTTTTTATTATGCAATCTACTACCAATAATTTAATATATTCTTTGAATATTTATTTGGCCTATGAACCAGGATCCCCCAGGATCAAGCAGGTCCCCTACCATATAGTTAATAAAGACCAGTTGGCACCATGCTGTAAATATGAAAGCCCCTAACCTCTGAATGGCTGAAGGTGTGTCAACTGGCCAGATGATTTGGTATGACCTCCATTGCATAACCCCAGGAATGAGCAGAGTTGTGTTACTGTTGTCAGTAGCGGCCACCCAGTGATGGCGGCTGTCTTGCTCTGGCATGGTTTCACATGATTGCAACTGACCATGTGTCCGAGGAACTCTGTTGTCATCAGGCCAAAAGCACACTTGCTTGGTTTCAAGATTAGCTTATGTTCGTGTAGCATTGTCAATACATTTCGTACATCTTTTTTATGTTGGTTTTTTGTCTTTGAGAAGATCAAAATATCATCAAGATAGACTACCACACACTCATCAAGGTACTTGTGTAAGACAGTGTTCATGTATCATTGAGATTTCACTGGTGCACCCTTGAGACCGAAAGGCATTACAAGCCACTCAAAAGCACCATATCTCAATGTAAACACCTTTTTGTCACTGAATCCAGGTGCATTGGCACCTGGTGATATACCTGTACTAGATCTAGCCTTAAGAAGTAACACATATCACCCAGTCAATCTAGACAGTCATCGACATGAGGTAGTGGATACTTGTCATTAATTGTCGCCTTGTTCAGTGCTCTAAAGTCACAGCACATGCACATAGAGCCATCTTTCTTCTGCACAAACAGAATTGGTGCCGCATATGGTGATGCTGATGGTCTGATCAGCCCGCAGTCCTGCAGGTCCATTAACTGGTATTTGAGCTCTTGTAGCTGTGTTTTGCCCATCTGATATGCAACTATTGCAATTGGCAGTGTGTCTCCCATATCAATGACATGCTTAACTTCATGATCTGTGTTGGGAACATAGTTCATGTTGTTAAGCATGTCTGGGAATGCCACAACCGTCATCACTAGTGCTGGCCAGTCTAACTTCATCTCGCCTTCAGCTAATCTGCTATCCCAGATGTGTACTGCGAAACATTCCTCGACCAGGTCCTTTCTCAGAGCGCGTGCCAGCTGTTGGTGACTCCACAGGAATGGAGCTGGCAGGAGGGTGATAGACATCTCTGACATTGTGCCATTCACCGTCCAGTACCATGGCTTGCCATTGTACCCTGGCTTGAAGCTGAACTTCATCCACAAGTCAAATCCAATGATAATATCAATGCCCTGTAGAGGGAATACAAATAGCGTGCTCATCGTTGCCGCTTCTCTGCTTTCTAGTTGTACTGTCACCTGTTTGTTGACAATTGTTTCCTTTCCATCTGCTGTCCGAGCAGATGTTGCTGTCACCGGTGTCATTGTCAGGGCCAGACACATTACACATTCTGGTGAGATGAATGAGTGTGAAGCACCTGAGTCTAGTAGGGCTTTGACTGTTGCACCATTTATGTTGAGGTAAGCATATAGGTGTTGTGCACTATCTGCCTTCTGGTGTCCTAGCGCAAATACTATTAGTGCTCTTAGTCATATCTTCTTGGCTTTCTCGCTCACTGCTTCATTGTCCAGCCTGTGTTTCTCGATGTATTCAGGCTGGAAATCCATGTCTCTGTTGCTGTCGCTATCTTCTTGTGCCCTCTGCTCGCTGTTCATAGTATCTGCTTCTGGTGTCATCTGTGCTAATCCAGGTGCTGTCACAAAGCTGTTGTCGGACCCTGTGCTTGTCGCCTCCACTGGCTCATTGTTTTCTTCAGTAATAGGAGCCGAAACAGTATCAATAAATTTATTAATACAAACTTCATTGAAATGGCCAACAGCTGGGCTAATCACTGCTGACCAGGCTCTTTTCCCTCGGGACACTGGCATGCTATGTGGTCAGCCTTGCCGCACTTGAAACACAGGTTGTTGTCACGGATATACTGGCAAACCCAGGCCTGGCATGTGCTGACCGTCTGTGTGACACCATTGATCAATATCGTCATCATGCATTCGTGGATACCATTCTGACGAGATGGTTTGTTCGGTCCTTGCTGATATGCATTGTTGCGGCCCATGGTCATAGCACAGATTGTCAGCATCTCGCACATCATGGCGATGGGTACCATGCTGTCTATCAATCCTCTGCGGCTGATTGGTTGCACTTGAGGTGTTGGATTTGTTACCATCACGGCATCCACATCCATCAGTTCCGGGGCAAATCCATTTGTCATTGTAGTCTCATTCATCTTATCTGAGACTGTGGCTCTGCCCTTGATAAGCTCGAACTGTATGGCTGCCGTGAGCATCTCGTTAAATGTCTTTGGTTCTTGCGAGTGGATGTATTCCTGTGCATCTGTTCTCAGGCCCTGCATAAAGTCGAAACAATGTTCTGCATCGTCCATCTTGTATCTGCCCATGATATGTGTTTCCGCCATGATGTACTCCAATATTGTGCCCTTTTGCTTGAGCTTGTGCAGGCATTCACGGATGTAATCATCGACCACCAGGGGCATGAATTTGCTTTTGAAATAGTCCTGGAATTCCTGAACCATGGTAACTGGGCGCCATCCAGCAGTTCGCTGATCGGCTGCTGTCCATTCTTCTTGCTGCTTGTGCAGTTTGATTTTTACCAATTCTTGTCCTTCTACTCAATGCTGGAGACACAATAGCTTGCATGCTTCATCGGTAATTCCATCCTCAAGAAATGCTCTCTTGGCCAATTTCACCTATGCGAGGAATGTTCTTTCGTCATTTCTGCCTGTGAACATCAGCAGCATGTTGGTGGCTGTCTTTGCTGTGGTCATCTTTTGTTAAGGTATATTCAAAAACAGGGTGCTACCAGCTGATATGATTATATTTACGAGTAAAGAATAAAACTAAGGAATAATACTATAATGCTTTGCAGGGTTTTCGGTGCCTCTTTTATTTTCAAGCATGTCCTTCTGATCCTCATTGATCCGATCACCACAAGGGTGGAGCAGAGGAAGGGAAAGGAGAAAAGCTAGTTTGAATAGAAGGTTCAGGTAATCCACAGTAAACTGGTAATCACTGCCACTACATGTTGATAATAACAGGCTGCCACCCAATTATTTATATAATTGACTCCTGGTCCATTCCCCTCATGAGGCCCTATCAGTGCACTTTCACTAGCTGTGCCTTTGGCACATCCAATTGCCCCATTTTGCCAACAATTCCCTCCCCAACCACATTCCTTATTCCTCTATTAGTCTGACTCATAGGATCAACTGAAGTTAGGTCTTTCATCCATTTGAGAGCGGCTCACAGCCAACTCACTGAAGACCACAGTGATCACATAATGCCTTGCCCAGTTGTTACTATTATAGTCAATTTTTGCACCAAGCAGATTCATCAGATTTGCTATGTTTTCTTAATCAGAGTATTCAAGATAAAGTTTAACCCATTTATTTGTATCTCTTAATTCTGTTAGCTTTGTTAGACGGTAAACATAATGCCATTGAAAAGATTTATATTGCCACATATCAAAGGCATACATTGCCCAGTTATTTTTTAAAGTTTTAAGATGTTCTATAAGGGTGTAGATAGTATCATGTGCTTCAAAGGAAAGTATTAAATGTTGATCATAAATATTCATCGATTAAGAACTGCATTTATAAAGCCACTATTTGGTTTGTAATAAAATATTACCCATCCACAGCTAGTATCCAATTTATTATAACTAAACATTTCTGCTTAATAATATCTTAGTTTTAAACTATCTGAAGATTATAAAATGTTAATAATAGTATATTGCTGTTGTTGCTTCAGTCTGGTAATCTCATGGAATAAAGTGGGTTTATATACTATTGCCATTTGCACAGTAATGCCTTTCATTTGGTTTTGTCTAAATTGTTATAAAGCTGTCAGTCAACAGCACCACAGTAATCTATTAATGAAATAGCTTGCAGAAGAAATATCAGAATTTGATTGGTCAGTTTTAACATGCAATTTCAAAAAGGTGTACAGTACATGCATGTTTTCAAGTCTTATTAATAGTATTATTGGGTAGCCCTAATGATTGCAAATTTAATATGTCGTGAGAAATAGAAGATTAAATTGTGGGAATTTTTATTCACAAAGCAACAAAATATAATTTACTTTGTAACTTCACTCTTTTCTGTTAAACAAAAAGCTCACTTATGCGAATTGCAATTTTTAAAAAAGTACCAAGCATAAGACTAAAAATGTTTTTTAATAAGAAAAATAATTTATTTTTAATTAAAATAATTACTTATAAAGAAAAATAATTTAATAAATGCTCTTGCCATGTATGCTATCATTCAAAAATCTGAAACAATGTTTTAAATGTTACATTAGTTGAATCTGTCTATTTGCATAAGGTTGAGGCTGGAGGTTATACCAAATCATCTGGCTAGTTGACACACCCCCAGCCACCCAGGGGTTAGAGGCTTTTATATTTACACCATGATGCTAACTGGTATATTCTGAGTGTGAAGGAGGGGACCTGCTTGGAGATTGCCTCCTTGTGTTTCCTTGGCCCTCTTCTATACTTAAATAATTTTACTTGTGCAGCTCTTCTCTAGGTCTAATTCTTATTCTTGAGTACAGCTCCCATCCAAATCTCTTGGTCTAAGTATGTCTTCTTGGTAGCAACTAGGCAAATTCTCACAGATTATGAGGTATTAGATGACCCCCAAAGCCCACTGGTTTTCAATGGGATTCAGATCAGGTGACTGTGCAGGCCACTTCATGACTTCAAAAGAGTGCTCACAAAGCCATTGCTGGACAGATTTGGCCTTGTGTTTTGGGTCATTGTCATGCTGAAAAATCATCTCATGAACATTGAGTTTATAAAACTCAATAGTTGCAAGCAGATCTTCTTCAAGAATAAGCTTGTAGAGGTGCTGGTCCAGAATACTGTCAATCTTGACAATGTAGCCCACTCCCTGGTATGTGAGGCAGCTCCAAAGCTTAATGCTTCCACCTCCATGCTTCACTGTCTGATCAACGTGACCTGCCTGAATATCCTGAGTGTCTCAAACCCAAGCAAAATGATGACCATCTGAACCAAACTGGTTGATTTTAGTCTCATCAGACCATACCACTTGTCTCCAGTTACTGATTGTCCAGTCTTTGTGGGCAATAGCCCAGTCAAGGCATTCCTTCATATTTTTAGGTGACAGATATAGCTTCCTAGGCTTAACAATAGACTTTAGTCCCTCTTTCTGAAGGGCATTCCGTACTGTGTTGACATGGACAGACAGGTCAAGATCCTTTTCAGGGGCATTGGTGATGTCCGTGGCAGTCTCTTTTCCATCAATTGTGATTTGCCTTACACAGTACAATCTGTCTCTCTCTGATAGCTTGGCAGGGTGTCCATGTTTTGCCATGACTTGATCTTTACATAATTTTTGGGCAATACACTGTACTGTAGATTTGCTAACTCCAAGTGGTTTGGCAATGCATCAATAGCTAATTCCATTATCGAGTTGCTGAAGGATGTTGTTCTCCATGTCTTTGCTAATGGACTTCATAATAAGTAAAAATAACACTAATAAATGCTCAGTAGATAGAGAAATGTTAGTAGGATAGTGTTGTATGCTTTTGTCATTGCAATGAATTTAATATAGATCAGGATAAAAATAGAAGAATTTATGGGAACTCATCCAACAAATGTCCCAATGCTAAACTAGTTTTCAAACTTGTCTAAATTGTTTGTAAAGTGACATACAAATACAAAACTTTATTTTCTAAGAGAACTAATGCCTGGCTATTTAAAAATAATAGTTAGAGGTTAATAGCTTAAGCGTATCAAAAATTACATGTATACAAAGTCGATTGTAAAAAACATTGGGACATTAAATAGAGGCACTGTATCTATTGGGTCAGCACAAAAAGACTTATCTGTTTAAACTTTCGAAATGTCTGATAAAAGACATTGACACAGCCATTACCGGTTCTCTTGGCACATTATCTCCCAATCTTGATTTATGTTTCAAAGGTATTTTGGATTACACTAAATCATATTGGCATATGGATTATATTTCTTTCCTTAAACACATCCTACCAACAACTATGGTTAGCTATTTTGACAGCCGGAATATACAGGCACACAAAGGTGCACTGTTGGCATTGTCACGCATTTGCAAAACTGCAATGCACTAGTCAGTTAGTCCTGCAGAACATTTTTACTCTCGAGCAAGATATTTGACTTTGGCATATTTTTGTGGCCAGGTGTAGTGGAAACCATCTGTTTTGGGGGACATCTAATACCTTGTAATCTGAGAGCATTTGCCTAATTGCTATTTATTCAAATAATCTTGGCACATTGCTTTAGATATAATATATTTTTGTTATTATTATCCCATTAACTATCAATAATGTAAAATATACTTTGCATATTTATTTGGCTTATGTTTTACTAAAACATTATTGAAATCCATATTATTTTCGGTGCCACACCAAAAATAATATGGATCCTGAATGGGTTTCGGTGAAACCCCTAACCCTTGAGTGGCTGGGGGTGTGTCAACTAGCCAGATGATTTGGTATAACCTCCATTGTATTCTAATGATATCTATTTTTAAACAACTGAAAAACTCCTAAGCAAATATTAAACTACCCATATGTTTCATGACAAGCTGAAATATTCTAGACATATCATCAGAATAATGCCTGAGAAGCTCTGTGGAATAGGAAGTCCAGATGTTTTGGGCTTTTAAAAACAGTATATCTCTGGTGGAAAACATTGGACCTATTTTTGTCCAAGTCATTCTTTAGTTTAGCACAAATGTTTTCAATAGGGTTAAAGTTGGGAGTGTTGGATGGTCATGACAACTTTGAGATTTTGTTGTCATGGAACCACTGAGAAGAAATTTTAGCAGTATGTTTGGGATCATTATCCTGCTGAAAGATGGAATTGGCACAAAGACTGGGATGTGTAGCTTGCATGCTAGGACCAATCCTCTCATCCAATATCTGAAAATATTGTGCTGCTGTCAACTGCTCATCAACAAGTCTAAGGGGAATTGTACCATTAGCACGGAAAGCACCTCAGACCATAATAGAGTTGTTACTTTTGGACACAGGCTTGAGGTATTTTGGTCTGAGCTCTGATCCTCTAATGAAGACTGCACACCCTTTCCCAGTAGGTCTGATTGTGTGAAGCTGAATCTCATTAGACCACAAAACTTTGGACCAATCATCAGCTGACCAGTGGTGGTGGGTTCTAGCCCACTGAAATTGAAGAATTTTTTGTCTATGAGTAAGGAGAGGGGATTTGCAAATAGCTTTTAAATAATCTCCAAGTTAAGAGACAGAGTTTTTTTTTAGGGTTTTGTAACTCCCACTAAATACACAATCTCTGGTCAAATGCTGCCACATACTATTAATACTATAGGGCTGTCTGTCATCAATGTAGCGCTGGATTGCAATCTGACATTTTTTAGTGATAGTACTGGGGCGACCTCTAGCACAATTGCTTCTGGGGATATTGTGCCTCTAAATGTAGGAGCGGGTAGTATATTGGTTGATTTGAATTCTATCAGAAATCTGAGCAGGAGTTGCGCCATTTGAGCACATGGTTTGAATAACAGATTTTTTGTTAGGAGTAATTACAGTCATTTCGTACAATATTTTTTGAAAAATATTGATACTAACAAAAATAAAAATTACAAAATTAATATTTTATTTAACAGTCTTCTTGGTGTTTTGTGTCTAGAACGTTAAAATAAAAAATTAGATGTCTAGAACAATTATTATAAATAACAGCAATATGTGATTCAAAAATGTGCTTTTTTATGCAGTTTTCGTGGTATTCTAAAAAAATATTTTTTGCATTAATTCAATGTTGCACAGACCAGTATACTATATAATGTCTAGATTTTTTGTGACTCTTACGTCATACATTTTGGCTACTGATATAATTTACAAGTATTGTTTTAGCATTAGTGTCCGTAAAATAATTAGTAATAATCAAATACTTTGGAATATCTGAATCACTTTTTCCATCCTCTGTAAATCTTAAAATGAACTACATTTGCCATCTAATAAATTATTTACAAGATGGATGTTTGACCACATTTAATAATAGAAATATTAATTTCTAATTATTCACTCTTTCACAAAGAAGCACTCATAGATGGTGGGAATTAATTGATTAAAAATAATTTAAATGACTCGAAGCATGTTTATTTTATTGCTTTTTTGCAAAAATTGACGTAAATTAAAATCTAAAATTCCCACATTCAATTTTAATTCTATTTTTTATTAATATACAGGGCATCTTTTTAAAAAGATATGATGAACATGTGGATTTTATTGCTTTTTTGCAAAGATTGACGTAAATTAAAATCTAAAATTCCCACATTCAATTTTAATTCTATTTTTTATTAATATACAGGGCATCTTTTTAAAAAGATATGATGAACATGTGGATTTTATAATGTAGTCAGTTGACGGGATTTAGATATTAATTTTTTTTTGCATATACTACAGAATGTAGCATACCAGCTTATTCCAATTTTGATTGATGATAATCCACAGCTTATTAACAAGCATCATGATAAATGCAACTATGTTTTTATTTTTGTATAAATGTGCCAACTTGACATACCATCACTTAACAGAAGCAACAAAAACAAGACAAGTTTTACAGTTATACACACCTCTAAGAATTACAATTAATTAAATTCAATTAAGCATTAATGTCTGAAAATCAAGTATCATTTGAGGTTGTTGGGTATGTGTATATATATTTTAGACCTCATAATCCAATAGTAAAATTGTTTCATGAGGCTACAGATATTAGCTGGATGATGACATATTTTCCATTTGGTGCAAACGCAACTATTGACGGTGTTAGAAAACACCTATTTAAGCATAGGATTAGTTTTCAAAAATATAACTATAGGCTCCTTAAACTTAACGACAGCAATAAGTATGAAACTACTACTGATGCTACAAAACTAAATGATATAAAAAACAGTTATAACAATGTCAGGCTCTGTCTGTTTTACTATTAGTAATGCATTATTAAATGCTGAGAATATATAATGGTAAATATTCTAATAATTATGTGGAGTATTTACATATCGAATAGCCAATTGTGAAACAAGTAATAAGTATAACCTGTGCCTATATTAAATTTGTAAATTACCAATATAGTAGCCGGTGCTCAGCCTCATGCTAATGCGTGAACCATCTTGGACCATAACTGCTAGTGCATCATTTTTTGGTATTTTAATAAATTCGATAAATTCATTATTTTACCAGTAGTAAAACATTTTGTCCACATAGATAATAATGAGCACATCTTCCATATTGCAGAGTCTGAGCCCAAGCAGCAAAGAATCTATGGACGGCAGCGATGGCGACCTGACAGGCGACGAGAGCGTTGATAAAACCAATAGTACGAAAGATGAATTGCTTGACAGCGACGCTGACGATCTGGACGCCGAATGGATT
>JANBOJ010000315.1:0-17380 GCA_027574685.1 Coemansia erecta
TTTACTCACTGCAGCGGATTTATTTGTTGCTTATCGGGTTTTGTTTGGAATGTTTAAAGAATTTCTTATTCTCAAAGAAACCAACGGCCAGAGATGCCGGCCATTGGTTCCATTTTAAACAGAAAATACCAAGCTATTTGTTTGAGGAATCGCCGAGAACGTTTGCTGTATCATATCCATGTCAGCTGGTGGTTCTGCTGGTGATATGGAACGCCAACAGATCCGCGTTGCGTAACATATATCTATCCTCCAACTATCAAATGATTTCTACACCCGCAATCATCCCCTCAAATGCTCCCTAAACTCTCCGTCTCCGCTCTCCTATTTATCTTCCCTATCCTCACTCAGGTGCCGTCGGTCGGTGCCTGGACTACTGTTGCCCTGGTTCAGAAGCTGTTTCCTCAGTCAACACACGAGATCCTCGTTGTCTTTATTCCTGAAAAGAGCACCTCCCCCGCATTGACCTCTGTCCAAGCCACCAAGTTAGCCACTTCGATATTTGCTCCCACCGGGTACGGTGTTGCAACCCGGTTCAATGAGTATTCGTCTGGTGCAGTCACGCTGACTGGACTTGCTAGCTCCAGCGATCCGTACGTCTCGTTCAAGTACCTTGACAAGGGCATTGATACCTGCGACCGCAGCACTATTATCAGTACCGTCAAAGCTGCAATTGCACCTGCCAACCCGACCAGACTGGTCATTGTCCGGAACACTCGCAGCACGACCTGCTCTGGGTATGCCGATACTGACCCTGATGCTACTATGTCTTGGTCTGTTGATTCCTTCAATCCGATTACCATGTTCCATGAATTTGGCCACAGGCTCTCGTTTAAACACGCTGCGTCATCTCTCTGCTACTCCAATGGCGCCAAGGTTATGATGAGCAGCAACTGCACCTCGGTCCAGGGCGACAAGTTTGAAGCCATGAACTACGCCGTCTACGGCTACCCATGGCTCAAGCCTGACGGTGTTACGAATGCGGTCACTGGCATCAAGGGCATATTTGAGTACAGCTCGTACAACCGCCTGTCTTCCACCTGGCCTATGCTCAGAGAAGCAAACGCTCTCGACGTTACAGGGAATGGCACATATACGATATACAACAGCGAAACCGCATCCATCGGAATAAAGCCCGCCATGCTCCGTATCCCGCTCAACCCACCCATCAAGATCTCCAACGACATTATCTCTACCGGTGTCACTTACCAAACGCACTACTACGTGGATCTGACAGAGCGTTTCTCTAGCAACTATGTCAGTACTCCACACAACTACACTGTTGTCCGCAGCGCCGTTGATCATAGAGCAAAGCAGTCGCGCATTACCCGCTTTATGTCCGCCTTGTCCAAAGATGACTCTGCATATGGAACCAGCTTCTACGACGGCTATCGCAAGATTAGAATCACTGCCTCTTCGATTACCTCGTCCAGCGCTACATCCACTGTTACCTTCCCCAAAAGCTACACTCTTCCAAGCAACGTAAACCAGTGCTACTACTCGGGCACCATCAATACCAAGTACGCTGTTACCGTCAACAACCAGAACGTCTGCCGAGCTCTATCTCGAAACAATTTTCCATCCACTGGCAACTTCAACGGCACCCACTGTCTGATTCCCTACAGCAGCGCTGGTCATATTGTTGCAGCACCCAATCTTGAGTATCTCCATTGCCTGAACACACCCAAGTGGATCCCCACTGCCCAGTCGACAATGGAAAATGGCTTTGACATATGGAACGAAAGCGACATGTTTGTGTGCAAGATCACATATAATACCGTGCTCTACCAAGGCCGTGGTCATTTTGGCGAATGCTGCTTCTTCTACAACGGTGGCGAGAAATGCATCTGGAATGACCCCACGACGCTCTATCTCTCATGGATCTCATAAACTGCTATAGCTTATGTTACGACAGCCACCTTCCTCTATTTTACGAATTCAATAATGTCATGTGTTAGAAATATGTTTGTAGTATACCTCAAGAGCTCGAAATATTATTAGGAAGGATAAGAAAATAAACCTATTCAGCGTTTGCTGGGCTGCTCTGCGATGCCGTCCACTTGGCAACAAATTTGCCAATGCTAGCATACGCCTTCACGCTCTCGGGGTAATCTGGGAAGTTCTGGAACACATGATACATATCTGTAGCTGGCTCGAACACAACTGCGTCGGAGTTCCCCGGGTTCTGGTCATCAATTGCCTTGACAAGCGCCTCAATATCATCAATAAGCACCTCCTTTGAGCCGGCTTGCACTAGAGTCGGAGGGAAGTCCTTAAAGTCGCCAAAATAAGGCGATACGAGTGGGTCTTGCATCTCAAGACGCATCTCTGGTGTTAGGCGCTGACCAGGCTTGTATAGCAGACGCGGGTTGGAGATCGGTGACTCGAGCGGGCGCAGAACTACAAAGTCAAAGTCCTTGTTTGCCTCAACGCTGGGCTTTGTTTCAACAAGGTTCGACCACGGCGACAGCAGGACAAGTGCTCCGGGTACCGGGGTGCCAATGAAACGCAGCAGATGCGTCAGTGCAATGGCCAGCGTGCCGCCGGCGCTGTCACCCGACACTGTAATGTTCTCGGCAGCAAAGCCCTGCTGCAGCAGATACTTGTATGCAACGAGAACATCGTAGACCTGTGACGGGAAGGGCTTCTGCGGTGCCAGGCGGTAGTCGACGGAGAGAACACGCACGGCGCAGGACTCGGACAGCTGGCAGGTGATATGGCGGTAGCCGGCAGAGTTTCCAAGCGCAAATCCGCCGCCGTGGACGTACAGAAGAATGCTCTCGCCCTTGCAGACAGGCGCGCACGTAAGCAGGCTTTTGTCGCCTTCAGCTGCGTGCTGCCCAAGCTTGTTTTTAGCACTAGTGGCTACGACCAGCTCGCAGCTGATCTCGCGCCCGGCTCCGTCCTCCTGGGCATCCTTCTCGATGAGGGAGATCATGTCGTCTTTGCCGACACCAATGCTGCCAAACTTGTCAGTATCGAACGTCACCTGCTTGGAAGGGATACCGATCACCTTGTAGATGCCCTGCTTGGCGGTGAGCTTCTTTTCAGGAAGCGGGTTTGCCTGCATCTCGGCGCCGATTGCCTGGACATCGATAGTGTCCAGCGTGCTGTCGTCGAATATCTGCGGTGTCGAGCTGGATACAAACGCGTAGAACAGGTCGCGGTGAAGCTGGTTCTTTAGCTTCCAGCCAGGAAGACGCGGGCCGTGCACCGCGTATTTGAACGTGGACTTTGTTGTTGCAGACAGCAGCATTCCTGCCGTCGACAACTTCTCGGAAAGCGAAGGTGCCATGGTATGTTTAAAGAACTAATTAGCTAACGGAAATAATGAATAGTGACAAGGACACGTACAAAAATGTATGTAAAGATTGGGCAAGGAGAAACTATATATAAATGCGCGCAATGTTCAGGACTCGCGCTGTTTTGGAGACTTCCGCGCCTTGCTTAGAAATTCCACGGACATTTAACCTATTGCTATTCATCCAATTTCAGAGATGTAGTCGCCAAATATTCTCGAAGAAATCACCAAATGTTTTACACGCATGCAATCTACAACACGTTGCATCCTTGATGAGGAAATCAGTATCATTTGTAGCATTAGAAACCGTAGAAATCAAGCACACTTGTATAAATCACTGAAATGCAAGAGCAGGTTCAGGTTTTGCTCTGCATTTGCAGACCGCGCGGATAAACAGCCAAGCGCAAATCCATTTCATTACAAAGGATACGTACCAAAGGGGTCATATTGTTTGAATTCACCAAATACAGATAGAAGTAGAAAAGAAAACACATATAGGTTGAGGGACTCACAGCAGAGGTCGACACACCTCTCCTTTACATGTGGTGGCTGTGGGGAGACATGCTCGAGTGGTCAATAAAGTCGTTGATCAGCTCGTACTCGTCGGCTGCATCGTCATCGATATTGTTGCCGTCGGTAAACGCCAGCGACGTACGCGAGGTATGCGTGGTGTGAGCAGCCGACTCATGACGGCTGCTGCCGCTGCCGCTGCCTGAGTTGATGCGCGAGCCCGAGCGCGAAGACATCAGCAGGTTCTCGAGGCGGGCAGCCGACGAGTAGAAATCGCGCATGCTCGAGGCGTCCGAGCGAGCACTCGGCGACCAGGGCGCGACGGCGCTGGTCTGCTGCTGCTGCTGCTGCTGCTGTGCACCCATGATGCCAAATGCCGGCGATGTTGCCAGGTCAATCTCGGAGTAGTGGTTGGCAGCGATAGCAGGGGTGGGGGCAGCAGATGAAGCAGCGCTTGCAGACGACCCAACTGCGCGGTCGGCGGTGTGGATGCTCGTGGTTGACATCGCCTTGTCGCTGGTCTCGCCGTTGCTGTGGACCAGGAGCGACACCTTGCTGCTGCTTGTCGACTCAAGCTTGTCCTGGCGCAGCTGGAGGTCCTTGATGGAGCCCTCAAGACGTCTGATCTCGCTCATCAGATCTGCACCGATCTTGACAAAGGTGTTCGATAGGCTCTCGATGCTTGCAGTGGAAGGCGAGCTGACGCCGGTCTCAGCAGGGGTCGCGGCAGCAACCAGCCCATAGGTTGCGGGAGGAGGCGGGACGACACTGGTCGCAGCAGGGGTCATAGCAGCAATCGGTCCATAGGTGGCAGTAGGGGGCGGGATGACACTGGTCGTAGCGGTAGTGGTTGCGGTAACAACCGGCCCATAGATGACGGTAGGGGGCGAGATGCGAAGACCGCTGGGCGTCTCGGAAACACAGGGGTTTGCAGCATCTAGATTCCGGCCGGTCTCTGCACTGGCTGTGACTTCGGCCGTCTTGGTCTCCGGAACCGCCTTTACTTCGATAGTGCACCAAAGCATCGAGCCAAAGTACTGGCCCTGTGGCGTCATCAGGCGCCACATGCTCGTGTACCTGCCTGGCAGCAGCGGTGCCTGAAGGTCGACGGCAACGCCGACCTGCTCGTAGCGCTTGCCGACAACAATCGGTGCCGAGTTGCGGATGCCGGTCATAGTAGGAGCACCGCCCATATGGACTATCACGGTACCCTTGGGCCACTCGCTGTCGCCCATGTTTGCAACGCTCCAGATCTTGACAAACTTCTCATCCGGGGTCACGTCCGTGCCATCGGGAATGGTCACGTCCTCGACAAAGACTGCGCTGAACTGAGTGGTCTCAGATACATGGTGTTTGTTCTTGGGATGGGTGGCCGACGTGGCGCTGGGCGAAGGGTGAGCATTGGGAATGTGCATTGCCGAGGGTGCCATTGCTGCCTCTGCTTTTGGCTGTGCCTCCGCGCTAGCGACGGGCATGGCGGAATCGGGCACGCTTCTCTCGCTTTCTTTACCCTTGTCCGCCGTCGACTTATCCTCGGGATGGGCAGCCGCCGACTCAGGCTTGGGCGCAGGTGCGCTGGCAACAGAAGGGTACACCATAGGCAGCAGCGGTCTGTTAACCATCATGCGGCGAGGCAGACGCATCTTGATGAATAGGTGGTCCGCGTTGTGCTCGTTTCTTGCCTCGCAGCCTTCGCACAGATCGTAATCAGCGCAGTTTCCGCACTTGTAGCGCACACCGGCAATCGGCATATTGCATGCGTCACATGTGACACCCTCGTGTACCAGCCCGGTATCGGAAACGCTAACCCTGACAGTCATGCCAGTAGCGGGTCCTGTGCGCGGGCAGCAGCTCTGGGAGCATCCGCCAGCCGACTTTGGCTGAGACGGCAGCAGACCGCATTCTGCAGTGGGGACGCTGGGTGGCGGTGGTGGAACCCGTGGCATCATGCAGCCCAGAGGCCTAATCTGCGGGGGGAGTCCAACAGCCGGGGCAGCGCGATGGGGCATTTCATCGAATGGCGGGTTGACAATGCGGCAGCCAGAAATGCCATGTGGCGGCTTGCCAGGCTGGGGGTCATAGCAGCCAGCGTGTGCGCCATGATGGTGAGCATGGCCCCACTCGCGGTGGTTATGCTTGAAGCCGCGGTGATGAGGGCTGCCATGGCCAGCGTGGTGCGGATGCGGATGCGGATGCGGGTGCGGGCGCGAATGCGGGAACTGGCGAGGGGGCTTGGCTGGCGCCCCAAAGTGCACAAAGCCATGCCCGGGATGAACGTTGCTCACGTCTCTGTAGCAGACATCGCACAGGTCGTAGTCCTTGCAGCGGGTGCACTTGTGTCTGATGCTGGTAATTACAGTGTTGCAGCTGTCGCATACAGCCGACACCACCGATGCCTGCGGGGGGCCAAACTTCCAGTGGCCCTTGCCGTGGTGCTTTGCGTGCATCGTGTTGAACGGGACAGAGGGCGACTTTGCACCCATCTCGGGCGTGGGCGTCGCGTCGGGACTCGACACAGCTGGGACAGCCCCAATGCTCATTCCCGGCTGGGCCAGCGCGCAGTAGTCGTGCGTGTTGCACATTTCGCCGCGCACAAAGCATGCCGAGCACAGGTGGAAGTCTGGGCACTGCAGGCAGCACATCACCACGTCCTTCCCGTTGGTGATGCCGGTGCCGCACTTGCTGCACGAGTAGGCGATGGTTTTCTTTGGGAATGCCTCGGTGTCGCCAAGGAACTTTGCCGTCAGCTCGTGCTCGTGGCTATCCTTGCCGCCCTTCTTGACATAGCAGTCGTTGCACGAGTCAAAGGCCGGACACGTCTTGCACTGCCATCTCGGTCCAACGACTGGTTCCTTGCAATGGTCGCAGATGACATATTGGTCAGCCGCGAGCGAGCGGGCCTTCAGCGGCCAGGCAACCAGCTGGTGGCCCAGACGGCTGCATGGCCCGGCGCTACCAGCCTTGCACCCGTTGCACATGCGGTGAAGCCCGTTGCAGGTCATGCAGATCCAGAGGACATCTTCGACATCCTTGTTGCATTGGCCACAGGTAATCGAGCAAGTAGCTGTAGCCATATCGATAGGCGCTTTGGCTGCAGCATCGCCATCGCCGTTACTGCCTGGGCCCTGAGTAGCACTGTGCTGCCCTGGGGACTGGTGGTTCTGTGGCTCTAGCGGGAGGTTAGGTGCTGTTCTGACGCGCGGGCTGCTGTTGGCCGCCCAGGTGGCAAAGCTCTCGTTCATCCGGCCCTGGGTTGGCGACAGGCTCAGTGCGTTAGCAACGCTCTCCCAGGCGCGCTTGAGGTCACGCGAAACCCTGGCCTGTGCTTCGCTTGAGGCGCTGGTAATAGCCGCCTCGAGCTCGGCAATCTTTGCATCAATCTGCGCAACCGCAGAGTTGAGCTGGTTCGTACCGAACGACATGACTGGGGTTGTTTCAAGTAGCTGTTGTTTGATAGAGAAAGGTAAAAAATATATATATATAGAGCAGATGGTCAAGTAAGATGAGTTGTTTCGTCTTTTTTGTGGTTTTTGAAAGAAGGAAAAGTATGAGGTGTCTTGGTTAAAAAGAATGTGGACAGGAAAGAAGAGGAGAAAAGAAAAGAAAAAGGGTGCAAACATTCCACACACAAAGTCTTGACAGAGCTCGCTCTTTTTCGCTGGCTGCGCACATGACCGAGGATGACGCAGACAAAGGAAACCAGATTGTGATTGGCCGGTCTCGCAGGAAGTGCATGATAATGTGTGTTTCAGTGCTTGGCTCGATATGATGTAGTCCGCAATTCCTATTGTAAAGCGCTTTTTGGGCTCTGGGCGTACTTGCGGTGATACACTATTAAGAGTGATGTGGATATTTTCGTCTCGACAACAATGCATACGCAATTGTCTGAAGGCAATAAGCCATTCGACTCGGTGATTCGCTTTCACATGTTGAGCACATCCTCTATATGGCCACATCACCTGTTGTCCCAACGTAGGAGGGGCAGTGTCTTCAATTGAAGTTTATTGCATAACATGATCTGTGCGCTAGAAACTGCTGCTATTCTGGCAAAATAGGCATTTCTTATTCGAACCACGAAGCTCTCATATGTCGGCTATTCCAAGGTGGTGATATTTTGCTCTATCCCTCGAGCTTCTCGTCAACGAATAGATCGACAGTAACTGCTGCTGTAGGTGACGCTGCCACGCTTCTTCCGTCCTCAAATCCCAAAGCCATGGCTTCGCGTTCTACCTCACGCGCCTCCGAAAGCATCTGCGGTACAAAGTGAGACAGGTTGGTTTCGACGGTTGACATGACTGTTCTCGTAATCTGCTGTTCCTCGGTATGTATTCCACCGCTTGTAGCACTGCTGATCACGGCTGCATATGCGGCAGCTGTAAATGCAGCCACAGTAAATACTGCGTTGGTGATCTGCATTCTTCAGAGTTGTAAAGGTTAGTAAGGTATTTTTTGGAAAATAAATGAATGAGAAGCTATCTTCAGAAGAAAATGGAACAAAACGACACTGGGTCTATACGCTGCTTTATAACAGGAAATAGCGAGAGCCTGAGTCTGTCTAGGCACAACCCAATCATTAAAATCGCATTCTCATCTAAAACGTTGTGCTACATTAATCGCTAAAAAAAGTAGTAGAGGTCAACTCTGGAACGAAGTGTAAACAATTCCTTGGCCATCAAAAAATCGACGAAGAGTGCTCTTGGTGCAAGGTACGACTGCAGAGACAGTCTGGTAAACCTTGTTAAAGTCGAGTACCCTGTAGCACAGGATCTGCTCGTAAAGCTCAGGCAGGCTCCGAATGCATTCACAAAGTTGAGGAGTCAGTGAGTCTGGAATCGGCGGCTGGCTACCAGACGCATGTTCATCGGATGTATCCACATTTATGTTTTGCTGCGCAGCTTGAGGGTGCGTCTGTTCCCAGATTGATCGTAACTGGTGCTCAATTAATCGGCGAGGCGTATTTACTCGCAACCCAAAGTCAGACGCGATTCGTTTGAGCTCATCGATTGACATCTTGTTGTACTGCGGACACTGATCAGCCTTTCGCCTTTGCTGTTTGGGTTTTCCACCCGGATCCTTGTTCTCAACTGGAGACTTGCTCGGTTGCACTACAGAGGCGCTGACATTCACACTAGCACCCACCCGCGACTCTCCTCCGGCTGCAAATATAGATGGCGGTAATGAAGATGTCGATGACGATGGCGATGTTGATGTCGATGCGGATAAGCTGATAATGTCGTGATCCGCCCTCCCCAAATCGTCGATAGTTGCAGACCTTGCCTCGGACACCCATTCTGAGCAGTGAATAAGTCTCCTTTGCTTTTCAAAGCTCTCATGAGCAGCCCTTATTACAGACATGTATGCGGTACGCAGAGAGGACTCTTTTGTTGAGGCACTGGTTCTGGTGGTATTGCTGGCTGCCAGCACACTTACAAGATGGTCGACTGCTTCCGAGATACACCCGTCCAGATCAGTATGCATTGCATGATTCATCTAAGACGTCTGAATGGATAGCGAGAGAAGATGTAACAACAATACAAGTTTAACAATGCAAAATAACATGCAATCTATACCAGCTGAAACACCTTGTCGAATCAACCTACTTTGAAGTTTTCAAATATCGGACAGTATGTGTACCTGTCACCGACATCGCTTTCTTGAGACCCCAGATCCCACAAACGCAGACCGCCAGTCCGGCCGCCTTCCGATCTAACGCTGTCGGTACTCGGCGACAGATATCCCGAAGCCTGGGTGCGCTGCACACGTTCCTCATCCATTCTTTCAAGCGCCAAGGCACGCTGGCGGATAAAGCTGTGAGCTTCTTCGCTAGCCAGAATATCCGACTTTTCTAGCGGCACAGCCGATCTGGATCCGGCGTCGCGCCGTTTTAGCGATGGTCCTTTCAATTCCAAGTCGCTACTGCGCTTAAGTGATAGAGATAGCGCCTTTGCCTCGTTTAAATCATCGTCCAGCTCGTCGAGTACATCTTGCCTCTTTTTACTTGCGCGTGTAACTTCGATACGTGTCTGTTGTAATGCCACGCGTACTTTAGTACTCTGAAAGTCGTCGTCTTCTGGAATCTCAAACGATATCGACGAATGTGTGGAAAGAGCCGGGGATGAACATTTTGACCTTACTAGACTGTCGGTATCTTTTTGACTTTTTCCGGAAGCGGTCCTATCAGCAGGATGTTGCTTGTTTACCCAGCCCGTGATAAGCTGCTTGGGCGATTTGCTGCGCAATCTGGACGGCTTGGATTTGGAGTTTGTTGCCGCTGCTGGCTTGCTTCCACCAGCCGTCGGCGGCCTTTTCGTTTGCGGGCTAAATGCCTTTAAAAAGAGACTGCCGCTGTTGCGGCTACTGTTGCTGTTGCTGCTACAACTATCACTGGTCGGCCCATTGCTTGCTCGCTGCCCCTGCTCTATCCTGTAGGAGGAGTGCCCTGCAGCGCTTGTTGCCGACCCACTCTGGCTATCTAAAGACTCTCGAAACATGTCTATAAGGTTAGCCAGATCTGCGTCCACCACACCAAACTGCTTGGCACATGCTTTAACGTGCATTACACGAGAACAGCTTTGTAAAGGCCAAGCCGATCCACAGACAGGGCAGTCGTCTAACCTATCGAGCGTATGTAGAGTATCTGGGCGCATAGCCATGGTCTGCTGCTTTGACGGCTTTGGAGACCCCAGAGGCCGCGCTGGTGCGTCGTCTGTCGAATCCAAGCACTGCTCCGAATGCGCGTTCCGCATTGTAACGCTAAGCGCCGTAATATCTCTATTACATATGGCACACGATACATGTTCAGAAGAGTCCATACTGCTCATGGCTACACATATGGCTGTGGTAGCATAGCAACAAATTCAATTCACAAAAGCAGAAAACAAACAACGCGAGCAGCCAGGAAAGAAAAAGGCTGCAGCGTGTCTGGCCCAGCCCATAAACAGGGTGTCTGAGCAGGCTCGGTGTGTTGGGGCGATTTTGCGCCAGCTGTCTAAGTGAGAAATCTCCAGAATCAACCGGTTGCTGCGACTGTTTATCTGGAGCCGAGAGCCTTCTGAGACCTAGTCTCAGAGCCATCTTGCGGTTCTGCGTCTTCAAAGCGACCCAGACAGAGGATTGCCTTTATCCACGCCAACAGCCGCAATCCTGTGGGCTGCCTGGCACTTAAGAGGGGGCTACATTCACTAATCTGAACCCGAAATCGAAGTGCGCTGTGGATCAGAAAATATGGTCTGCGCTTTTTTGTTTCTCAAGCTACTTTCAATTTTGAATTTTGTATATATTGGCTCTCTCTCGTTGGATTCCACCTTTCTAAAACGTAAAGAAACGGAAAATGAGGCACAACTTTATCGGCATGGTCATTAGCACGGCGATGGACAAGACAGTCAGAGTCCGGGTACCCAAGCGCGTAATGAACCGCCACGTCCAGAAGGTAAAGACGATGATACCGAAGACCTTTTCGTGCAGCCTCTCGCTGTGGAGTATCTCTACTAGACAAAGGGCATATTCACTAACAACCTGATCCATTGCTCTTGATGTAGGAGCTTCTGGTCCACAAGAACTACATGGCCCACGACGAGCTCGAAAAGTGCAAGCTGGGTGATATTGTGCGCATCGAGCACTGCCGGAAGCTCAGCCGCCACAAATCGTTTGCTGTTGCAGAGATCGTCAAGGCTGCCAGAAGCTGGACTGATCCTGAAACGGGCGAGGTACACCTGTAACGGAACGAGACGAAGGAGCGCGGCTGAGGAAACGGTTACAAGCTCGCGCTCTGCCGCTTTTTTTGCGTGGCTATCAGAATGACTTAATAGATTTGATCAAAGACTCTAATCAGGATGCCAACCTCAGCGATAAGAGCGTATTTGCACGCTCTGCCAATAGGCTGGAGAAAAGCCCACAGCATTTTTCTTACTTTCCGCTTCTTTCGCTTTACTTTCGTTTTGCAAAATTAAAGGATCCGTTTCTATTCAAATTCGTAAAAGGCGTCACAACAATGTTTGCTCTTTCCGCAATCCGCACTCAGGTACGCAGCGATGGAATCGAATGAGAATAATATAACAGCATGCTAATCGCAGGTTCAGCATGCTGTGCCTGCAAACCTGTCTAGCCGAGGCAACAGCTCGAATTCCGGAACACACAACTAATACTGTTGCTCTCGGTTGCAACGCACACTTTTCCACACTGCATTTGCTAAAGTAGACCGTCAGCCGTTTTGCTGTTCGTAGCATTTCGGTCTCCAGCGCCTCCAAGAAGGATTTCATTCAGGATATGTACCTCAAGGAGATCCGTGGCTACAAGCCCGATTCCAAGGTAAGCGATATGTATATATGACTCTGCCGTCATGACGACCACTATATTACGATTCTAAATAGTAATACATAACTAAATGACGGCATTTGATTGCGCGAATAGGCAGCCAAGGCTGACGTGACCACCAAGGAGTTTGCCGCGCCCAAGTCTCCCGAGGCTCCCAAGAACGATGTCAACCTTGAGGCCGACATCAAGACCTACGAGCAGAAGGGCGTTCTGTCCCAGTAATTTGAGTTTGTATCGAAACATTAATACATGTAATCTGTGTTCAAACGACAATATCAATCAACAGCCGGCTTGTTATGAAGCTAGGCTTGCCAATAAATTATATTTTCAAATGCACCGCCTGTATGAGAGCGTGTATAAGATGAAGTATGCATTGTGATGATAGTTTGTAAAAAAAAAAAAAGTATTAAAAAAAACTTTCTAGACATCACGAATACTATGTGCAAAAAAGTGATTTCTGCCAGGATCGAACTGGCGACCGTCTGCGTGTTAGGCAGACGTGATAACCAACTACACCAAGAAATCACTGAGTTGGTCAATCCTGACCTAGCTTAGCTTGTTAAAAGGCTAACTTATACATTATGTGGAATGTTACGGCCAAAATGGAATTATAAAAAAAAATTGTACGGGCTTTAGACGACTTATACTACGCGTACGCCCTTTGTATGTCATTCGGGATTGTTTGTAGTTGTTGGATAATAATAATTAAACAGTGGTTTCATGTAATACCAGACGAAATTGACCAGTCCGACAGACTTACTCTCTATGTTATCTTCCCTCTGACTCTCGGGGTTTGCACTTTGTCAACTCAAACAAACTAATCTGTTGCACCTCTAGAACATTTGTGGCTAATTTTGTTGCCTAGTATTTTCTTTTGCTGCTCTTTGTTGTGCATCCAAAAAGCTAGATATTGACAGTTCATATTTTATTCCAACTCCGAGTTAACATACTGCGCGGTAAGATATTCCGCTATAGAAACAATTTTTTTTGCATAGCTACATTTGAAAATTACAGATAAACTAAATTTCCCTTCTATTAGTTACACGCTGAGCATGCATCATTATCAGGCCAGCCTTTTCGGTATACAAGCAGATGATTTCTACTCAATGTAGATAATTTTTAAAAGAAATATTTTCAAAACGACCATTGAGCCTTTTAGCTTTTGCCCTTATCTTTTTTATTAAAAAAAATGGCAGACGGACAATCAGGTTTTCAAATTTGTTTTTCGACTCTTGCTTGTATTCTTTTTTATAGTTGTCTTGCTTTATTTATTCGCATATTTATGATGACCCAAAGTAATACCTGTATTTTAGTAAAGAAGATGTACATCTCATCTGATAACAATCTTGAGATTTATCAAGGTACTATAAAGTATTATTTTAGAGATAGCAATGGACTACCCAATCTAAAAACTGCAATCAACAAGGAATGGAACATTCATCAAAAGGCACAGATATTTGGCGTTGTTGTCAATGGAAAGTTTACCCAGGTATTAGCTGAAACATTGTTGAATAAAGACCATATAGAAAGGTACGCAATAATTTATGTTTTTAACAGCAATAAGCTTGTCCTAACAAATTATACTTTAGCACATCGTCAAAAAAGACAGGCATTTGTTGAGTATCGCCTAGTGAGCAAGGTAGCCAAGTCACCTCTGGTATGGCTTATATTGTTTTTGGTTCTTATTTTATACAAATAGTTTATAAATATTTGCTTAAAATTCAATTTACTTATGCAAACGCACCAGTAATCTACTACAGAGGAAACAATAAATATGAGTTATTATAAATTGTGTGTAATGTGTTGCTCTTACCTGTTAACATAAGTTTAGTATTAATACATATTCTGTATTTACTCGACGACTCCAGTAGTTGTGGAATAATGGTTTAACCAACAAAAATGATTAGCTAGGTTTATTTTGACAATTATATACGGTTCTAATCTACACAAGGTCATAGGTGTATATATAAATTTACAAGTTCAAAATAATAATAATTCTTTGCTAGCAAATACAGTACACAAACATACTAAGTAGATAAATTGAAGAACTCATGATATACCAAGAGAGCAGCCACTGCCGTCGCAATACAAATAAAGCTAAGCCAGAGTCCTTGTGGAAATCAATATCACACTACAAGCGCAGTTGTATTACTCCCAAGAATTACTTGTTGCAAAATTGTTATCCAAAAATGGTCCAAAACAGCAGCGGATCCTACGAGTAATATGTTTGCCTTGGCCATCTGCACAAAGAATGTGCAGCCTGACAACCGCATGGGCAGCCATATTGTAGAGCTTATTGTAGCACACCATTGGAACTGCTGACATAAAGTTCATAGAGAGTCAGGTATCTACCGAAAGTGGTTGAGCGCGTGGAATTTTGAAATATTTGTAATGTTTGAGGATGGTACTTGTTTTACAATAATGCTTTAGATAAGTAGTGTTATCAGACTTAACATAGAAGCTATTGTTACACTTGGTCTGTCATACTAAAACATTGCAATATCAAATTTGTCACACATCTTTGCAGTAAGAAATTATGGCGGAAAAAAAACAAAAGAGGTTCTTTTTGGTTCTACGCTTAAGGGTACCAGCTCTATACTTACTATTCATATACTTGTTGGTACCGGCTGTCGCTTACTTTATAGACATTCTTTTGGTATTTTATTTCTCAAAATGTATGTCTAGTACTGCGTCTATATAAGGTTCATTCGATGATACATGACTCGGACGTCCAGCTAAGAGGTAAATAGGCACCCTTAATGCATCCGGATACAGTATACAGGCAGGCAGATAATATGGCTACGCGGGCACATATTACATTCTACTTCTCAAGCACCCAGCCTACGGTAAAAAAATCCGTTGACAGCACTTTTTGGCTATTTTACTTCTATTAACTTACTTCAAAATAGCTTATTTTGTTATCTGTCACTTTGACTGTCTTTGTTTCCGTACGGTCTGAAATTCCGAATCTAAACTCAATTTGATTTTCCACATCGGGCAGTAATTAAGCCTAATATCACCAAAAGGGGGCGTGTGGGGTAGTTCAGGGATGCACCGTTGATCAGGGCTTTTTAGGAATCTGAAAATCAGATCCGCCGGTTTTGTTTATATTTTACATGAACTATGCCACACGCTGGTTACACAAAAATATCTCTGGGATTCTTGGCTGCAGCAAAAAGTATTTAAACGCGAGATTTCAAAAAAAAGTCAACAAACATGTTAGTTCTCTTTACTCGCTCCGATCCTGTCGATTTCTTTCTTTTCATTGCATATCACTTAGCCTAGCATTATCACACTGTAATCGTACACACATTGCATATCCATACCAGTAAGTACCGATCTATATACACTTTACGCGTGCACATTTCTCTTTGAACTGAATTCGAATTCCGAAATTTCAACTTTTTTTTCTGCAAACACGCCTATGGTTCCGCATGTCACTAATCCAGTTACATCTACATATAAATTGTAAGTTTAGGTTAAAATGCTTCTTCCAGACACTCGCTTCACGATTAAGAATTCAGCCAAAAATGCTTTCGAGATCCTCAAGCGCGCCACTTCAGGTGTTTACCATCGTGTGCAGCAAAAGTTTGGCCATGAGATTGATTTTCCAATGACAACAATGTCGATAAACCCAAAGTACAGACCGCTCTATCACATCTCAGACATGTATAAGCACACGGACACCTACGCATCAGGAATTGGCCAGGGAATGCTGCGCCTATTCGGACCGCAGTCATCGATGCGTGAGTGCATCAGCCAATTCTTTATGGAAATCATTGAAGATCGTGGATACAGCGGGGAAACTTGGGCCATGGCACTTCAGATCCTGGATCGATTTCTGACCGACACAACTATCGATGGAGTCAAGGAGCGCATCTACCATTATGCCTTCGTCAGCCTGACGCTTGCTGTCGAGGTGGTTCATGCGCACACTGTATCAACTAAGCTGTTCAAGCGCTACGTCGACAAACGCTGCACCAGCAACACTATCAAGCGGTTTAGAAAGGAAGTACTGAAGGCGCTGATGGGTGTCGTGAGCGTGCCGAATGTCACTGAACTGCTTGTAGCCGCGCTGCAAATTGCGGCTATTAAGTACCCGTCCGCTTTTGCTGCAAGCGACATGGATGAGCAAGCCGACAGAATTCAGTTCAAAGCACTTTCTCTTAACGAGATGCCCTTCCTTTTTGATTCCGCCCTGGTTACTCCTGCCTGCCAGCTAGTCGAAACTGTTATTCACAATCAGCCGCTCCAGAGGTTCTCAGCATCCGAGCTTGCATCGGCGTGTTTCTACACCCTTGCTAAGTGCATACCCAATGTCGATGTGAGCAAGGCTAACAACTGCGCAAGACACTCCTACAAGGACGTTGAGCCAATCGTTAACTATCTCAAGACAATCGTCTAAAATCGCAAGAGCCAGTCTTTGGTAATCACCAAAAAGCCCTCTCTCTAAGAGCCCTGGGTTTGTATTAAAAACCTTAAGACCCTTCCTTCGGGATGCGGTTTTGTTCAAAATAGTCTGTATAATTTCCAATACATTTCCTCCTACCTTATTCATTATTTGAAGTATACTCACTTTGAACCAATCTGTTTCTTAGCCCAATATCAGTACATGGTGAGCTGTGAATAGTCAGGGTAATACTTGGGTAATTTGGCCTTTGTTGTGACCGTAAATACATGGTTTCGGCTGTAAACAGCTGTTACGCTAAGAAATTGGGTGTGCAAAAATATTTTGATTACAAGAGAGAACAAATGCAGTAAAATGCGCTTTGCAAGTATTGATTACAGCTGACGCAACGAATGAAGTACTATGTAACAATTTTAGCTTGTTTTTATAGTGAAGTAATTGGCAAACGTTCACACTCGCTAGACAATAATGCAATTTTAAAAAATAGCCGCGCTGTGTTTTTAGTTACTCAAAACTAACAAAAGATGATTACATTACTATCAGCAGCACGCAAACACATCTAGAAACAGTCATAATAAGCCAATGTTTTTTGATTCCTCTTAAGATAAAAATGAGCGAGTTGAATTATAGACTTTCAGCAATTTAATAGCATTTCGCGTATGCGCGGGTGTAGTGTATTAATGCGTACTAAATCGAAGGTACCACACGTAAATTTTGTTGTTGCGCTGTTTTTGATGCCTTTAGAGATAGTTCAAACGCATGCGGTCTACTTCTGATCAAAACCACATACACATCATAAGCCAACAGGTTATATCTCTGCACTGATTAATCTTTACAACGGTCAGTTTATT
>JANBOJ010000316.1:0-17352 GCA_027574685.1 Coemansia erecta
ATTAACTAATAAGAAAATATCACAAATTATTCAATGAATGTCGGCATATACAGTGATAACCATGTCAAGGACATCATAGCCACAACTGTATCGCTAGCATTCGCCTCCTGATACAAAGCATATTAGCGGAAGCTCTAGTTTCCTTGCTTGGCTCTTGTACATTCACACGTAGAGTCAGTACTGCCACATCCCCTGCATGGAGCATTGGGTTGTTCGTGACAATCAATAAACTCATAGCCCTCTGGATTTCCCGTATATTTTCTTTCAGTGTACAAGCTGGCAGATTTTAACAAATGTTGGTGATGAAGTGTAAGATGTAGAAATGAATAACTCATTTTATAACATTTCCGTATCGTATAATTAGATTGATTGAAGCATGTGGAATATAAGTGATATTCAGTTATATCAGCTATTTATTGTTTATAAATAATTCAATAATTTCCCTATCGGAATTAATTAAATAAAGTCTTATTTTCTCATTTTGTGTTGTTTACGCTATAAAAATTGATTACTATGTAAACCACTTTTTGACAATTGATGGAATCATCCTATTAACTAGATATATTTCTTTGTAGTTGTCACAATGTTAAACAATTGGTAAATAAATGGTAAGGTTGGGGTACGGAATTCAATGGCGAGAATAGTAAATTTTGGCAAACCTCAAAACAATGCAGTCAAAATTAACATTTTTGGTGATGAGGAAAGATGTAGAAGGTGTGCTCATATGCCTATTTGTAACATTTACTGTTACTCTGAAAATATTGTTTCAAAGTCAAACATGCTGCAGCTGACACACGAATATGATTTATTATATAGGCGTGTGAATATATTAGTATATTTTAGTTTATATTCAAACAAGTTTATATAATTTATACTTAGAGCAGCAACTACAAAAAACTGACGTGGTATTTTATCCAGACCTTGTAAGACATATTTCATGGAAAAAGCATATTTAGCTTTGAAGTTGACACGAAAATTTTGAACACAATTTTGTTTATAAACGTATGTAGCACCATTTCTTGATCTAGACTTTGGAAATTCTAAACAGAAGTGGTGTGCGCTGCGCATATGTATATCTAACTTTACGTGGTAACAGTATCAAGGCTGCTTTTTTATGTCTGTAGTTTTGTCTATTACAATTAACAAGTGGGACATTGTGCACATGACAGCATACTTTAGCTCGAGCATATAAATTTATGCACTGATCAAAATTACTTTTAGATATAGCTAAATTTGAATTATTCCTTGCACACCATGTTTTAAGTTAATTTTTGACACATTTGTCATTTTTCAAAAGCCATTAGCATTTGTGGCATTAGTTTTTAATTATTTGCCTATTTTGTTATATATTTTTTGTATATTTTCTTCAGGTGTTTATTGTTCTATTGCAACCATATTTTATAATGTTGAATATTTATTGTATTAAAATTGTTAAAGCTTTTTATAAATATATTGTTAGGGAAAGGTACCAAAAATTGGCCATTAAACCCCTAAAAGACTACTAAATTAAACCACTTATCTGATCTGTTCAAAACAAATAAGCCGTACTAGTAAATAAGAACAACCGTGTGCGTCTACCAGGCATACCTAGGTAAAAAAACAACGAATTGCTAAGCTTTTGTAGGAATTGACCTTCAAGTTATTTCAGAAGAGTAGTCATGGCTTACTTATAGACACTACTTTTTCTCTAGTACCCCTGCTTGGCTCTTTCGCATGGGCATGGGTTTTCATAAGTGCCACATCCCGTGCATGGTTTATCGGGGTGATCGTGGCTATCAATAAAATTGTAGACATCTGGGTATTCGGTATATTTGCTATCACTGTACATACTAGTAATTTTCAACAGCTGTTAATGATAGAATGTTAGACAAATGTATACATAAATGTTGCTTTTTATACCATGCCAGTTTCAACCTGTGTAAATGTTGGGATTAATCTTTGCCTGGGAAATAAACATGTTACTCAACAACATCTTTTGTAGATTGTTTTAATAATTTAAAAGACACACTCTGTGTAATTGTATAATGAAACAAAATGCATTGATGCAATTCCCGAATAGCTATTATACAAAGATATAATAACCCTTTTTGCCATAATCGATAGAGACTTGTGATTAAATAAGCTTGTTTCTTTGTAGCTACGATAGCTTTTAATTATTTGCAAATAAATTATAAGAGAAGAAACTTGAGTGCAATGTCGGATATTAAAAATTTTGTATGGAGCTACAAAGGAGTTTTTGCTTGCCCCAAAACAATGACACTAGCATTCATGCTTTTGATAAAAAAAAGAATGCTTGTAGAAAGAACACTTTTTTATTTACAATGTCCAATTTAATTAAAAAATTTTCTGCAATGTCTGTAATACCGCTACTAACACAAGAGTGGTGTGCTTGAATTGTATGCCAATAGCTCTAAATTCCTGATCTGGAGCAATTCTGTAGATAATATAGTTTCTATATTTATGTGACCACACATCTAGAATACAAAATTTATTAACCACACTCTCTTCTTGGGACATATGGGTTATTACGCCAATAAAAAATGTAGTCCTTTAAGTTTCCAATGGATTAACTTTTAGTGTACATGCTAGTGGTCATTTGCAAATGTTAATAATATAATGTTATACACCTATTCAGATACTAGTTACAAATTATAAATAATTTTTGCGCTTTACTATGGTTGCCTTACACAAAATAAACGCGTGTTTTCAAATGTTATTTATTTATTAAATTGGATTTCACATTGTGGATATATGCGCAGGCGGAATATAATGCATATTCATCAGCGATTTTAAGAAACATTAGTATTAAACATCTTATTTACCACTTCCATGACTGGCTTCTCGTCTGAAACTTGACGCTTGAAAACAAAAGAAATTTGCGACTGAGTAGGGACCATTTTCAAAATTGCTAAATCTTTGTAAATTTGGGATGATAGTGCTGAGGTAGGAAGACAAAGTGTAATAATAGAATGGTAGAATGTAGTTTAGGAATGACTTTTGGGGCTCCTTAAATACGCCTTATAGCGATACTGTCTGCATTTACATTTCTGATGCAATAAGGAACTGGTAGAAAGGATTGCGAACTGCTCTTTATCGGGATTCCAAGTTATTGTAAATGTACCAAAACCTCCCATCGTGCTTTAGCTGTATTATTGTGTAAGTTTGCATATTCTGTATTGGTTTGTATCAAAAATACTTTTTTTCTAGGTTAGGTAAAAACCAAGGTTCATAGTATCCAGCTTTCTGTAAATAAACCAGCAAATTGAAACAACAACTAAAATTTACGTGTTGAAAAAATTAAAAATGCGTTGTTTATTCAAAGTATAAAAACTATAAAATATTAGTCATACACAAATTTATTCTAAGTTTGGCTTTGCCACCAACATTTATTGCTTGTTTTATATTTATTTTTAAGTGCATTATCTTCCGTGCTTAATTCTGACGCAATCACATGCATAATGAGGACTACCACATGCTCAGCATTCAGCATTGGGTTCTTCATGAGTATCAAAAAATTCAACGTCTTCGGGGTTTACAATGTATTTATTTTTGGTGTACATGCCAATAGATTTCAAATAATGTGTATAATTAAATTATAAAACAAATGCATATGAAAACGTCGCAATTTATATACCATACATTTTTTAAATAGTACATTTTGGGATAATACTTGCTTGCAAAATAAATGAATTGCCCATGCATATTTAAATAAAACTACCTATTAAATAAAAAATTTATTGGACATTACAAAAAATATAACAAGCTTGCACTTCTGCTGCTTCAATAGATAATAAAACTATATAATTTGTCAATCTTTTATTTTATTGTTGTATTGTTGAAATAGTATTTTTTGTACAAACATTTATTTTATTAGAAATGTTATTGTTGGCAAATAAATAATATATTAAATAGTTTCCATTTTTATGGGAAAGATGGCCACATCAATAAGAAATAATAAATCTGGTGATGCATTATTTTGGGATATAATAAATACTATTATTTTTCAACAATTGCCAGCATTAACACTATGTATAAAAATAAGAACTTGTAGGAAAATAAACAATTTATTGCAATGTTACTTCAAGACATAAATATATTTTAGGTATTTACACTCGAGCTTTCATGCAGTCACTTATGTGTAAATATTATTTATGACTTAATACGCACTAACAGAGAGTGAAAACAACAATGAATGTTTTAAATATATTAAGCGCAGCAGATTATATTTAAATTTTTATACAGCCTTATAAACAATCTTAATTTACAAATTACACATATCCATTGTAATATATGTAATAATGCTTTATTACAATTACAATATGCTATTCATACACACATTTTTAACAGATATATTTTTACAATGGATTTAAATATTCTAAGCTATTGTATAGTAATTTATTTGTTTTTCTATTATTACTTTAAGTTGTTAAGACAATATATATTTACCAACATTTATTTAGTTAAACTCCATGCAAGGCAACAAATTTCTAGTTACAAAGCTGTGTGTTTAGATCAAATATTTGTTTTGTTTATATACCGCAAATATGCTTTGAGTTCTAATAAATAAACCAAGTATAAGCAAGTATAAAATACAATTGCAAAAAAATGTTTATTTTTCTAGCATGTTTTACTATTACTTGTAAAACGTGACAAGTAAAACATCCATAATCAAGTATTATATTGGCGTTGTAATTGTTGACATTATGCATAAACAAAATGCTTTATACGCGCCACAGTACCTGTATGAGAAAAGTGTTGATTATAATCAAGTAAATTATAGTTAATTAAACATTCTGCATAATTGCTCCTATAGTACATTCAGGCAAAATTTATCAATATTAAATATATAATAAAACATACTTAGTAGCGGAAGTTACATTTGATATACCGCATTAAAAATTAATTAATTAATTAATTATAAAATAATAAATAAATCTATCGAAACAAAAACTTATTATATAACAAAATTTTAAATACATTTAAACAATAGCCCAACTACACAATAATATAAATTAAATTAGTAAATATATAAATTAAATATTATGTTTGATATTTGGTTGGCTTGCAATTAGCCACAAGCACAACGCATTGATTATATTTAATAAGCAAATGAGTTTTTGTATGTTCCAAATTTTATATATATTTTTTGACTAAGTAATATTTTTGCAAAATAATAGCAATAGAAATACTTTATACCATTGTTATTTATTAAAAATTAAAATTTAGGTTATAGTATTAGAAATAAACAGGCAAATGCAGACTATTTAAATAGAATAATGTTTGTCAGTTGAACAAACATTAAGCCTTTAGCATTTTTTTATTTTTAGTGTATACCTATGCCTAAAATATCCAGTTTAATTGTTACACACAATAGATGCACGCCATTTACTTTAAATATTAATGATTATTATATATGCAGTTTCAGCCAGGTGAACTTACGCATTTCCTGATCTCCAACCATTGAAAATAATCTACTGTCCAGTTTTAGTAAAAACGCATTTACAATATATGTTTATTACACCACAGTTTCTGCAAGGAACATAATTAGGTTGATTATTATCAATAAATTCGTAGTCTTCTGGGTTGCCAGTGTAGTTGTTTTTAGTATGCATGTTGCTAATCTTTAACCAGTGTTGATAATTTTTAAAACAAATGCAAGTATAAGTGTTGCATTTTATATACTATGCCAGTTATAAATAATGTTTTTGTTGGGTATTCAGGCAAATTATTAAAGAATGTACACCCGTCAAATAATAATTATTAATAAATATTTATTATCGACTATTTATTATTAAATTATTACTATCAACTATTTATAATTAGTCTTTTTATTAAATAATTATTATCAACTATTTATTTCTAAATATTTATTATTAAATAATTATTTTTCATGCGCAACAATTTTATTTTATTTATTTTACTACATTGTAAATTAATTAGGCATTTAAAATATTAATGTATAATGGTAAAATCAAACAAATTACTAATTCTCTATAATTAACAAATATTTTATGTGTATATACCCTACTATACTATTACAAACGTTAAATACAAGGTACTTTTATAATGCAGTTACATTGGTGTATATTAATATAATTTCAAATAGGTATTAAATATTCCTTTATTATTAATACAGTTTCAACAGAAAACAGTACAGTAATTTAGCTAACTAGCAGGAAAATTGGTAAATACACTGTTATATTGGTAATCCAATTTTACAAAAGTTAGAACAATACTGAGAGTACTTGTTATTTGAAACAGAGAACATAAACATAAACACTATCTTCCAAGCTTTGTCTGGTCACATGCACAATAATAGTACATGCTTCCGCACCCTCTACAAGGTTCCCTTGGCTCTCGGTTATTCACAGGATCAAGATTTTCTTGAGATTCAATACATTCAAGCTTATGAAAATTCATTTTCGATGTAAGTAACTTTTAATTAATACTTATTCATATAATGCATGAACATTATACCCTGTTTTTATAGGTAATACTGTCTGTAAATAATTTATTAATGGCATTTATAATAGGTATCATTGTTTAAAATAGCAACTTGAAACCTCTGAAAACGACACATCACACTTTTATTTGTAGAAATATTATGTAAACTAAAAGGGCATTTACTAAATAATATAATTACCAATAAATATTTGATTAAATAAAATTCCTAAAGCTATATCTAGTTTAACTAATTGCTAAACAAATGGTGTTAACATAGCATACTATTCAACTTTAGTTGTATTGGCAACTCTGATTTTACACATACAATTTGATTTTTTTTACATAATTATTAACTGCTAATAATACCGAAGGGCTTACTCCAGATTTGCACCTGGATGCAGCCCCTGTTTGCCTGATTTGCTTTTCTCTTAGAACTCCATCACATAAACACTAACCTTATCTCTCTTGCACCTTGTATGCATTTTGCATTGACTAATGTCATCTGCTCAGCCATCCAGCTACCCAAAATGTAAAAGCGTTGGTTATTGCGAATATCTGCACTACTTATCCTCTGGTCATTACCTTCAGTATCCCTGCATTTGCCTTTCTCCAACTCGACTAATGTAATAAACTCGGTTGTAAACATAATTCTTGATAACTGTAACTGGTATTCTCACTGTTGAAAGCTAGCCACTCGGCATTATGCACTTCTGTTTCTTTGCGGTATTCAGAATCCATCATTTTGCTACTATTACGTTCTGTGGATGCTACTATGCACCTTGTCATTATGCTTGATGCCTAGAATGCTCATTGATATATTATTACTATTACAATATATAGGAGCTGTTAAATAATCCTGTATGCTGACTAATTGCAAGGTAGTTTCTAGAAGTTTTTAATGTATGAGTTTATTTATATAATGCAACGCACAAAAACATATCGAAAACACAGACCGCAAGAAACACATCGTGTGGAGTCTACTCTAGCCATTGCCCGCAATAGACCGACTAGATCATCATCAGGTTCTCAATCTGCTCTTCTGTAGGCGGGGTCGGGTGGATGTCAAAGAAGTCCAGAATCTTGATAATTGTCTTGGTCATGATTGAAAACAAAAACTTAATGGCGTTAAATGTAAAAAAATAGAGATTGTTAAAGATATCAATGCATTATCGACTAGAAAACAAGAAATTGCGGTCTCTTTTTATACACCTAGGTTCAGCCGGCGCCACTTTGGACAGTGTCACCTTATTTCAGCCAAATAAAGCCAGACAAATAAAGTACATCATGTGTATATACAATAAGCGTAAGCGCTTAAGTCAAGTATCGGTTTTGTACAATAATAAATCCATTGTATAGCTCAATTGCGTTTTTCCTGCATCTCCTGCTTGTGTTTACCCATGCATCCTTTTATACAATAGCAATCAGCTTTATTTCTTAAATAAAAATCGCGAGTTGCTACAATTGTGCGCCCCACCCACTTTTGTGAGTTCAATAGCTATGGCTAGTAAATCCTGCACCTATTATTCTTCAAAGTATCGCTTTTCTTTGCTCCTCTGCATTCGTATTTACCTGTTCACATGTGAGCTCTGCAAATCCGGATAACCTTCTCTCGCTGGTCTATTGTTACCAGCGTGTCTGCTGCTGCTGCTGCTGCTGCTGCTGTTTATTCTCGATGACACCACTTTTCCTATTTTCTATTGCCGCCCGACGTAATCTAATCATGCATCTGATTACTGTATCTGGTCACGGCCGCTGACGCTGCGCACACACATGTGCGGGAGATCATTTGAGCCATCATCTATGCAAACAGGAGAGGCCAGCAGACAAGCTGGAGGCACCCTTTACACTCCTTCTCTTTACGGGCTACGCATAAATTCGCCTAGCTGTAATTAGCCTGGGGGAAATTGGGTCACGCGGCTCACGATCTAAATTTCGCGTGACAGTTCCGCAAAATTTGCACATCCAGCCAATGGCGCCATTCGCCAGTGATGCGAGTCAGCATTTATGCCGGCTCGGCAACGAATGGCGGAATCCATCCATTGAGTCACACCTGGAATTTGCTTGTACGATTTTCAATCAACGGGACCACGTGAGGTGTAGTGGCAGTTTTGCTTCTACCTGTCTGCGGAAAGCGAGGCAGAACAGCTTCTTTTAAAGTCTGGTAGTAGGCTCCCTTCGCTTCTCTTCTCCATTGAATCCCTTTCTATCCACCATTTTCGTAAAATTTATACACTTTTAAAGCTGCTCCATAAACCCAATCCTATTATTATTCTATTGTTTCTCACCTAGACCCTCACCAACGCTCGCAGTCACCCCGTTCTCCTCTGCCTGGCCGCTATTTTGCATTCTTTGTTTTTTCTTCCTCTTTCGATACTGCTTGTTTGTACTAGTATATTCTCCTTTAACGCCTCCAGCTAAATTCAGAACATGGTCAAGTCGGTTCTTCTCCTGGGCATGGCCCTGGCCGGCATGGCGGCAAACGTGTCCGCAGGCAGCTTCCACGGCTACCACCATAACCACCGCAACGACGTCAAGCCATTCGGGCCAAGCGTGCGTTCGGGCACCCACCATACAGTCTATTCGACTCCGGTGACCGTGCAGCCATTGGCGTTTGGCAAGCGTCACCTGCGTGCTAGCAGGCTGCACAATGGCGCCGAGGATGCCGAGCTTGATAACTCTGTCTCAATTGCTGCATCGTACTTGTCAAAGCATCACGACATCCCGGAACACAACATGAAGCTCAAGTCTGCCTACCGCAGCGAGCACAATGGCGTTACGCATGTCTACTTCAGACAGGTTGTGAATGGGCTCGAGGTTGTGAACGGAAACGCCAACGTCAATATCGACAGACACGGCCGTGTAATCTCGTCTGGAAACTCGTTCTCGTCGTCATTCACCGTTTCTGAGCCGTCAGCTGATATTGAGCACACGTGGACGGAGGCTGCCGAAGCCGCAGTCAGAGGCAGCTGGGAGACTGCACAGAGGCTTGTGAGCAGTGCATTCGACGGCCTGGCAAATGAAGTCACAGACGGGTTCGACAGGGTGATGGAGCTCGTAGATGGTGTTGCCGGTCGTCTGCATATTCAGGACGCCGACTCGTTTGGCTCAGACCAAGCGGTTATCGACCTAACGAACGGCCACGGTAGCCGCAGGCGTCCGCATGCAGGCAAGGGCGAGGGCCGCCAGCATGCGTTCGAGACGCGCGACATTAAGTCATCGTACATCTCGGTCAAGGAGGCGCTCAAGCGCCTGTCGCACCACATCAAGGACGAGCTTCTGCCGCACCAGCTGTCGAATGTCGAGATTGATGCCGCAACGAACCTGGACGGCGAGCCCGAGATTGCGCTGAGCGGTCTGCCGGCAAAGTTTGCTGTCGATGGCAAGGTTTCCGCTCAGGCAGCTCTGCTGAGACTGGATGACGGCTCACTTGTCGAGACGTGGGACATGACGGTCGAGCAGGACGACCACTGGTGGAATGCGCAAATCAACGCGCGCACTGGCAAGGTCGATGCGCTGATTGACTGGACAAACCACTACTCGGCCGAGCCCGAGGCATACCGCGTCTACCCGTGGCGTGTGCCCGACCCTTCTCTGGGCGAGCGCGTGCTTCTGGAGAACCCGGCAGACCCCAAGGCCAGCCCCAAGGGATGGGCTAAGCACAACCAGACCTCGGGAAACAATGTGTTTGCGCAGTCGAACCCCGATGGCGGCTACCAGTGGCTGCACAACTTTAGACCAACGTCGGCTGAGCGCGTGTTTGACTATGAGCTCGACTTGGACAAGCAGCCGACGACGTATATCGAGGCAGCCGTGACGCAGCTGTTCTACACGAACAACTTTATGCATGATCTGTTCTATCACTACGGATTTGACGAAGCCTCGGGCAATTTCCAGGACGAGAACTTTAGCGGCAAAGGCCGTGGAAATGACGCCGTTATTGCCAACGCCCAGGACGGCAGTGGCTACAACAACGCCAACTTTGCTACACCGCCTGACGGCAGACACCCCAAGATGCGCATGTATGTCTGGGACCTGACAAAGCCGTACCGTGACGGCGACCTGGAACAGGGCATTGTTGTGCACGAGTACACGCACGGTATCAGCATCCGTCTTACGGGTGGACCTGCCAACTCGAACTGCCTGTCATACGGCGAGTCCGGCGGCATGGGTGAGGGCTGGGGTGATATCTTTGCGACAATCATCCGCCTGACGCCCAGCAGCACTCGCGACGACGATATCCCAATGGGCGCGTACTCTGCTGACCGAGGCATCCGCAAGTTCCCCTATTCGACTAGCCTGAAGACCAACCCGTCGACGTACGGCATCATGAATGGACCAGCGTACTGGGAGGTGCACGCCAAGGGCGAGGTGTGGGCGGAGATTTACTACGAGGTGCTGTGGAACCTGATTGATGCCCACGGCTTCTCGGACGACCTGTTCAGCCACGACCTGACCAAGGGCAATACACTTGCGCTGCAGCTCCTGGTTGACGGCATGAAGCTCCAGCCGTGCATGCCCAACTTTATCGACGCCCGCGACGCAATTCTGCTTGCGGACAGACAGCTGACTGGCGGCGACAACCAGTGCCTGATCTGGAAGGGCTTTGCCAAGCGTGGTCTTGGTGTCGATGCCGAGCTTCTCTTCGACTCGCCGTGGGGCGGAGGATCGCGCACGGAGGACTTTAAGCTGCCCGAGGAGTGTGAATCGTCGAGCGACTAGATTGCATCTCTTCCATTTCATTCCTTTTTCTCTGTTTCGCTTTTCAAACAATCAACCAAAAACGTATTTTTACACATCTCGGACAATTTCTGTGTATCCTTGAGAAGACAGATGAAGATGAAGCAGATAATGCGTAATTCGGTGTGGAAGAATGTATCCAAACAATTGCAAGCTGGCATGCTCCTACTGGAAAAAGATGACCCAATTGTTGTTGGGTAAGCCAGTTGCACCAGATGTTGAAATGTAATTACAAATGCGCATACGATGCGCATATGCACAGATGTGCGGTTGGACATGTCGGATGCATTGTCAACATGGCCGACAGCGCAGTTAATGTGTCCTTGTTCTCGCGGCATCTGACGAAATGAAAATGTAATATTTCGCCCCCCTATCCTTTTCAATCCCTTCAGACAAAGTAACACAGGTCGGTATACGGCAGCTGCAGTATAGTCCCGTTTGTCGCGTCCAAAATTACAACCGACGTAGATGAAAAATAAAAAGAAAGGGGGGAGGGGTATGACATGTGGCACAGACACTACTCCTGTCGCTTTATTGCTGCGTGGGAAAGTAGAGGGTGGCAACGTTTGTTTCATATTTTTTGGTTACTGACAAGGAGGAACTATACCTTTTATCTTGCTATCTGAGAGTGGCAGCGCATTCCAGTGAATCTGCCGATCGGCGACATCAGAGATTTACCGGCGAATCTGGTGATTTCACTGAGCTGGGGGTGGCTCAAACCTCCGTCTGTGTCTTATATACTGCAGAGCAGATAAGGGAACAAGGACAGCAAGTAGCAATTGGGCACGGGTTGCGGGCCCAGCACGAAATTTGGCAATTGAAAAGAAAAAAACATGCCTGACATGCGCCGAGCTGCACAAACCTTAAATTGTTTTAAAAAAATCTGTCCCAAAAAACGAGCGTACACTCTGGATAGGCTGTACACTCTCCCTACTTCCCCAAACAAGGGGATGGAGGGGTTGAATTGGCAAATGACCATTATGTCCTTTTGCAGTACGTTGAGGACTGCGCGCTTTGATCCCTCTCGCCCCCCCCCCTTTTCCCGCTTATACAGCACCGCCGGATGCACAATGTCTAAAAACGTCTGTGCATGTCTCTCAAGGATGGACACTCTTGTTGCCCGTTTTGGATAAGGATCAAACGTAAAAGATGAAGAGACTCGCATTGAATGCTCAGCTGTCTTCAGCGTTGCGAGTAGACTATAAATGCCGAACATGTTTCTTGCGCCCGAGCTTGCTGGCTCTTGCTCGCTTTCTCTGGTAGCTGTGTCATTTCGTCTTGTCGGTCGTTTCTTTCCTCTCTTTCCTGCTTCGTCTGCGTAGTAGCCTTGCTCTTTGCTATACCGCGTCTTTCTGCCCGGTGGTATAGGTCTCACGTCTTTTTGTATTGTACCTGCATTGTATCTTTATCTTCAACTTGTTATAGCTTCCCCATTCTGAATATGGAATTCTGCGCTGCCCAAGATCAGCCGAGAGAGACAGCACCGCTGCTGACATCGTACCCCTCGGAGACTACGCTGGCCGAAAGCTGCCAGGACATTCCGTTTGATGACGAGCTCAGCATTTCGCGCGCATCGATTATTAAGCAAGAGGCGCTGTGGGTGTTCTCATCGTCAATCCCGCTTTCGCTGGCATTTTTCTGCCAGACGTCGTTCAACTTTTTCAGCCTTCTCACGGCCGGCAGACTCGGAGTCAACGAGCTTGCTGCAGCTTCGCTGAGTGTGATGCTGTCGAATGTGGTCGTATGCATGCCCGGAATCGGCCTTGCCAGCGCGCTCGAGTCGTTCTGCAGCGCTGCATATACTGCGTCGAGCGACAAAACGCGGGTTGGGTTTCATGCCCAGCGCGGCCTGTTTGCGGTGACATTCCAGCTGATTCCCAGCGCCATCCTGTTCTACTTTATCGACAACATCCTGCTGCTGCTTGGGCAGACGCCCGAGGTGTCTGATCTGTGCGGCCGGTTCCTGCGCATCTGGATCCTGGGCAGCTGGCCGCTGCTGGCATTCGAGTGTCTCAAGAGATTTGTCCAAGCCCAGGGGATCATGCAGGCAGGCACCTGGGTTACTGCGGTGGTGGCGCCGATCCACGTGCTCAACAGCTACCTGCTCGTGTGGTCGTCGTTCATGGGGCTCGGGTTTATCGGCGCGCCCGTGGCAATGGTCATCAGCAACTGGCTGCTGTTCTTTGGCATCGTCGGCTACATCCTGTTCAGCAAGGCGCGGCACGCATGGGGGCGGTTTTCGTTCGAGTGCCTGAACGGCATAGGCGAGTATTATCGCCTGGCTATTCCGAGCGCAGCAATGATGGCGCTGAGCTGGCTGGCGTTCGAGACAATCACGATCGGGGCAGCGGCATTCGGCCCCGTGGCGCTGGCCGCCCAGGCGTGCATATTCTCGACAATGGCGCTGACATACACGACGCCAGCCTCCGTCGGGTCCGCGGCTGCCACGCGCATCGGCAACGCCCTGGGCCAGGGGAAGCAGCGGCGCGCGCGCTACACCTCGTACGTGTCCCTGGTGATGGGGTACGTCATCGGCATGGTGTTCTCCCTGGTGCTCTTCGCGTACCGCGAGTCGTGGGGGTACATTTTCACGGACGATCCCGAGGTGGTTGCAATGTGTGCGCAGCTGATGCCGTACTTTGCGGCGACGATGACGTACGACGGGATGAACGGGCTGGTGGCCGGGATCATGCGTGCGCTGGGCAGGCAGGGGCTGGGAGCAGCGTTTGCGTTCCCGTCGTTCTGGCTGCTGGCAATCCCGACCGCGTTCTATCTCGGCATGGGCCCGCCCGGGCTCGAGTCGGTCGGGCTGTTCCTGGGGCTGGCTGTCGGCGTCACTGTGTACTCGCTGGCGCAGCAGTGCTACATCATCTTCTACGTCGACTGGAGGCAAGAGGTCAAGATCTGCCTCAGCCGGCTGGCCAGGTCGTCGCGGCCAAAGCTGCCGGTCGAGTCGCCGATCTCGGCTGCGGCTTCGTCTGCGTCACTGGATAGCTACGGGTCGATAGTCTAGGCACCGCGGCAGTGCTGGTTTGAGTGCTTTTGTCAGCGAGTAGGAACAGGGATTTTAAAAAAAAAATGTATTAATGCTATATTTCTTCCAACTCTTGCTGCTTGGATGTCTTTCGGCTGACCCTGCCCAGTTCTCCGGCCGGGTGGTTCCTTGCAAACTCTGTTGGGCCAAACCTCCTCCGCTCCATCATCATAACGGCGATGGCGTCGCCCATAGCCATCATGACCGCCGACGAGCACGTCGGGGCAGCCACCGCGGCAGACATCTCCCCAGGCACTCCGCACGCGATCCACGCGTCGCACAGCCTTCCCAGCGGCGACCTTCTCTCGCCGCCCATGCCCACAACCCTCACGCCCCTCCTGCCGACGCTCTCAGCCACCCTAACCACCTCCTCGGTAGCGCCCGAGTAGCTAAGCGCCACAAGGCAGTCCCCGCTCTGCATCACGCCCAGGTCACCGTGCAAAGCGTCGGTGGCATGCAGACTGATCGCATACGTGCCTGTGCTCATCATAGTGGCTGCCAGCTTGCGTCCTATTAGGTATGATTTGCCGACGCCGGCGAAGACTAGCTTGCCTGTGGGCGTGGAGGTAGTGGTGGCGAGGAGCAGGGTGAGCGCCTGGGAGAGGTCTTCTGGGTGGGAACGCAGGCGCTGGGCGGCGTGGTGTAGCGCCTGGCTGGCTTTGTCAAGCGAAAGGGCGATGTCTGCGATCAGGGGCGTGGGGTCAGGTGTGTTTCCAGATGTCGGCGTAAGTGTCGGTGTGGGCGGGGCTGCGGATGGTGGCATTGTTTGGGTGTTATGCATGTGGAGGATAGAGAGAAAGTGATACGAATGTAGAGCAGAAAGGAAGAGGAGGAAGCGAAAGAAGAAGAAGAAGAAGAAGAAGTCATTTTTTTAGTAATCCTTCTTTTGGGGAAGGGTTATCGTTTGATAAATTTAGAGACTGCTTCTGTTCCGCCCGGTGTTTGCTTGGTCTGGCGCGCAATTGGCCGAGCGCAATTTCATCAGATACTGGCGCAATAATCTGTGGAGTTTGGGGGGGGGGGGAAGAGAAAGAGCAAGATCCTCTACAGAATCACGTTCCTGCTTCCCACAAACCCGGTTACACATGCAGCCCTCAAGCCGATGACAAGCCAAAATATGTATCACTTCCCTTATCTCTTTTCCTCTACAAGTTTTTTTTTTTTTTTTTCAACCATTACGATTAAAAATTACAACAACCATTAAAATAAAGAGAAAGAAACATGTCAGCTACCCAGGCTCGCATCGCATACAGACGGCTGCTCAAGGCAGAGCAACTCAGGTTCGCCAACGACCCAACGGTGCTGCAAGCGGCGCGGCAGCAGACACGGACAGAGTTCGAGGCGAACCGCGAGCAAACGGATGCAAAGAAAATCACCAAGTTGCTCAAACACGCCAGGGGCGTTGAGGAAGTTATCCGCCGCTACGTTGTCCAGGCTCCGCGCAACGAGATCAAACCGGACACATACAACGTGCGCTTCACGTCCGACCACGCCCTGCGCGACGCCCACCCGATCATCATCAAGAGCTTTCTCCAACAACCCAAAAAAGACAAAGACGAAGAATAAAACAGAAAAACACTAGAAAAAAAAAACATTACATTTGTATATCCAAAAACCACTTATTTCTGCTTCTTACTTCTTCTTCGTTCCGCGCGGCGGCAGAGGGTCGCCGATGTTAGTGCCCCTGAGCTTAACCTCCAGCACGCGCTCGAGCCTGCTTAAAACCTGCTGACTGGGCACAGCCTTTCCAGCCTCATAGTCGCGGATCACCGTGTCCTTCTCATTGATCTTCTGGGCCAGCTCCTTCTGCGACAAGCTCTTATCCTGCCTGCCCTTCTGAATAGCCTTGCTGACCGAGAGGGTGACGGTGGGAGGCGGGCCTACGTCGTCGCTGCGATCGAGGTGCGCGATCCGCCGGTGGTCGGTGTCCACGTGGTGCGCCTTGTTGGCTACTTTGCCGGACGTCTGCGTGCTGACGATCGAGCCGCTGCGCGCCGCGGCGTTCAGCTGGCTGTTCGTGCGCACGGCTGTCTGTCGCTGCGCCTGCTTCTTGAGCAGAATGGTGCTGTCGGAATGGTCCATTGGGAGGGATGAAGAGAATGAAAGGGATTGAATTACTCTTTTCTTAATAATATAAAATAAAAAGGGAAATGGTGAAAAGTGTAGAAAAGAAGAGAAAGAAGGTGTATGGTCATGCACTCCGATCTATGCTCCTTTTATAATGCAGTGGTGATTGTACCGCAGTTCTGCCCGATTCTTTAGGGTTCTATATTATTGCCACTCTAAAAAAGGGGGGGAGGAGGGGGCAGTAAGAGAACCTTCCCGGCTCCTCTTTTAGTCAGCAGTGCGCCAGCACCGCCGAGTACGCCAGGGCGGCAAGCTCCGCCGCGCAGTCAAGATACACAAGCAGCGAATGGCCGCCCTGCGGCGGCACAAGCGACCCGGGCGCCAGCTGCGCTCTGGCCAGCGGCCACCGCAGCCAGCGGGGCGCATGATGCCCAGGCCACGCCTCGCCCGCCAGCAGCGTCAGCACGGCCGGCGCCTCGACCAGCCAAGCCACCACCGCGGCGGCACCCAGCCACCGCACGCCGCGCGGAAGACGCCCCGACGGCCCGCGCCGCGGCTTCCCAGAAGAAGAAAAAGAGGAAGAAGAAGAAGCCGCAGCTGCAGACTCCGCCCGCCCGCCCAGCGGCACGCCGAGCGCCAGGCTGACGACGGACAGCGCGCGCTGGGCCCACAGCAGCGCGGGCGGGAAGCGCCTAGGCGCCGCCACGGCCGCCAGCGCCACCGTGGCCGCCAGCGCACGCAGCCACGCAAGCTGGCGCCCACAATGGCGGTCATGCTGGCGGTGGTCGTCGCCGTCGCCGCCGTCGTCGTCGTCGCTGATTGAGAACGACTGCATCTTGGTTTCCAGCCCCGTCGCCCCGCCGTGCACAAACCGCGCGGGCCGGAACTGCCGCGGGCTCTCGTCCACCGACGCGGCGGGCAGCAGGGGCGCCGTGTCGACGTCCATCGCGTCCCGCACGGCGTGCCGCGTGCCCAGCGACAGCGCGCCCAGGCCGTCGATTGACACGGGCTCGGCGTCGCTGCCGCTGCCGCTGCCGCTGCCGCTGCCGCTGCCGCTGCCGCTGCCGCTG
>JANBOJ010000317.1:0-17324 GCA_027574685.1 Coemansia erecta
GCAGCTCGCAGGTACGCTGGCACTGGACAACGATCAGCAAACATATCCTCTACCAGTACATGGTTCTGACACTGGATATTAATGAGCTGCGCAGCCAGCTTTCCCAGACTGATTCCAAGGGAGGTGATTCCAAGGGCGGCAACCCGGGCTATAGCAAGCAGCAGGCACGCAAAGACGCCTACGCGCATCTAGTCAATCTCTGGCCTGGATCGAGCATGTCGACTTACGAGATCAGCAGAGCGTACAGTAGTCGGAAGGTTCTGGTTGAAAGGCAGACCAAAAAGGCAGATACATTATCTGAGCAGGTGCCTGTGCGTGAGACTCCCGACGAGCACGAGTCCACGCCGATACCGGTCGACTCTACCTCTGCTACTGCTGTCCATAAGATACCCGATCAGCCCAAGGCAGGCCCATCGCATGGCGGTGCACACCCTTCATCAGCGCACCCGCCTCAGCAGGAAGCGCAGCAGGTCTACACCTCCCCGGTCCTTATGACCTCGCCCTCCAGAGAGCAATACGGGCACTATCAGTCGCCAGTAGCCGATGACCACACACAAGTTGCTCTAAGGCAATCTGTCATGAGCGAGTTTGACGACAGCTATTCTGGCCGCAACGCGCACCTGCATCCACAATCCCACCGAGCGCTGGACTTTGGGAACCAGTCCTCTTCATTAGACCAGCAGGTTCGCAGCCATGTATATTCCTACTATGCTGGCGATGGAAACCAGCAACGCCAGAGCCAGCATCAGTACCAGCAGCAACAGGACCAGAACCAACAGCGTGGCACAACTAATGAAGGCAACGCTAATGACGGCAACGACGCTGGTGGTGAGAACGAGAATCAGTATGCAAGTCCTAACTCTAGCCGATACAGCATGAGCGTTAGGAACTTAACATCACCCTAGTATCGATTCTTCCGATGACATGACTTTTTTCCCCCCCTTTCTTTCGTCAATTGCTCTAATTTAAAACGCTTTAACGTATCTAGCGACCGGTACCGCCACGGCTCAATGACTTGTAGTTGTACATGTGGTAGGGCTTGCTGGTCACGGGCATAAGACCGAACGAGCGAGCGCGCTTGATAGCCTTTGCCAGGCGCCGCTGGGACTTTGCGGTCAGACCGGTCTTGTATCTAGGCTTGATCTTACCCATATCGGTAACAAAGGTTCCGAGAACAAGGCTGTTTTTGAAGTAGTCCAGCGGGTTGATCCCCAGGGCAACAAACGGATCATTTGCCGAGCTCACCACCTCGGGCTTGCGCGTGTTTTTAAGTACTGTCATCTCGTTCAGATCGCGCGGAGTATATGTCTGCTTGGGAAAGAACATGTGGGTGTAGGCGCTGTTCTCGAATATTTTCTCGGGGGTCTGGCTGCTGTCTTGCTGCTGCCGGATCATCGGCGCCATGATACGCTCCATCTGTCTCTTCCGCTCGCTGCTAGACGGCGGGCTTGAGGCGCTATCAGGGCCGTTGTTTGGTGTTGTGCTCATGGTCCGGCAAACGGCGCCGAACGTGGCTGACCGCAGCGACGAAATGCGAGTGCTCAGTGTCGATAGCATTGCAGATTTATATACGGACCACGCTGGGAAAAAAAACAAGCTCGGAATCTATACAAATCAAGCAATACAACAAAGAAAGCGAATTCGAAATGCCAAAGAGATAAAAAAAATGCTGTAACGATTTGAATATTTCCAGTATCAAAAGCGAGTTTAACAATCTTGATCCTCTGATCAAGCTGTTGTGTAAACGCTGGCATGTGGCTCGGACATTAAGCTTAATGGTATATGTTTCAATAAGAGGGATACTGAAATTGATAAGTAGATGTTGTTAATGACTATAGTGGTAAAGGAGGATAGGGTAAAGAGGAGAGTAACACAAAAGGTTGGAGGGTGTCCTGCTTTGCCACCAGAGGAGGGATAGAGAGGGAGAGATTAAGAAACAAGGTTATAGAGAGGTAGGCAGGAGTGGCTGCGCAGCCGGAGCCAGCCAGCCTAGGGGGTCTTGATGTTCTGGCTGAGCCAGCTCAGACCCTCAAACAGACCCTCGCCGGTGGTGGCACACGACGGGTGGACGTACCACTGGCGATCGCGCATCCGGTGGAGACCCAGCTTCTCGGTGACCTCAGCCGGAGTCATGGCCGATTGCAAATCCTGCTTGTTTGCAAAGACCAGGAGCAAGCAGTCCTTCATCTCTCTGTCGCCGACAATGCGGTGCAGCTCGGTTCTGGCCTCGTCTATGCGGTCGCGGTCGGCCGAGTCGACGACGAAAATGAGCGCCTGTGTTCCTGTGTAGTAGTGGCGCCAGAGGGGTCTGATCTTGTCCTGGCCTCCGACATCCCACACGTTGAACTTTACGTTCTTGTATGTGACGGTCTCGACGTTGAAGCCGACGGTGGGGATGGTGGTCACTGACTGGTTGAGCTTTAGCTTGTACAGAATGGTGGTCTTTCCGGCGGCGTCCAGGCCGAGCATCAGGATACGCATCTCTTTGTTGCCAAAGAGCTTCGTCAGCATCTTTGAGATTCCTCCTCCCATTTTCGACTATTGTTTTCTGTGGCTACAGTGGGGTAGAAAGTGTGGCTGATCTGTTAGTCTGTGTTAGTATTAAAGTCAGAGAATAGCACTGGATAGGAGAGCGTCGCAATGCGTATGCATAGACGATTCGAGTCGCTGTCTGGACCGACATAAACTACAGCGGTGGTCTCGCTGCAGCTATGGGCGGACGGCTATACTATGGTTTCAAATTTGTAGCTGCTGTTGCTGGCAAAATAAAATAAAAAACATTGGTTCGAATTACCTTACAGATGATATAAATGGGAACAAAAGGACAGTGATACAGGCCGTATGCAGGTACTTGCTATCGAAAGTGGCAATTAGGCGAAAGCAAATCCAGACGGGAAAATAATAAAACAAGAAGGAGCTATTGTATAGGTAACAGGCAGAAGAAGAAAGACGGGAATACCGGTGACAGCAAGCGAAAGCATGCGTGCACTTTTGCTCACCTCTTTAGCAAACAGACCAAGGGCATTGTAAAATGTAAACACAAACCAGGCCAGGTGTGGCTCGAGCCGAGCTGATTCGCAAGGGGGTGGATTTACATTCGCTTCCTGATTGACTTTTTGAAGAAGAAAAAAAAGATAATGGTTCCAGATAAAAAAAAAGAACACCTACTTGCGCAGTGCGCTGCTGGCCTCGTGGACCGACTCGAGGAACACGCGCAGGAGCTCCGGGTCGTGGCTCGGCATCATGCCGTGGCCGAGATTGGCGATGTGGCTCGCTGGGCCAAACGCCCGGCACATTTCCCGGGTGCGCTCACGGATCGTCTGCTCGTCGCCAAACAGAACCGTCGGGTCGAGGTTGCCCTGCAGCACGACCTTCCGCCTGCCCTGCACCGCGGCATCGACGCGACTCCGCGCCACGGCCGGGTCGATGGTCCAGTCGAGTGAGATGACGTCGTAGAGGGTGTCTTTGGCCAGCTGCTCGAGGGCGTAGTGTGCGCCCTTGGCGAACACAGTCATGGGCACGTCGGGATACGTCGCCTTGACGCGTGTGGCGATGCGCGCGAGATAGGGGAGCGAGAAGGTGGCAAAGTCCTGGGGACCCAGCTCGCCCGCCCACGACTCGAACACCTGGACGGCCTGGGCGCCGGCGCGGATCTGGCCGACGAGGAACTCCGCGGCAACGTCGGCTATGCGCGAAAGGAGCTCGTGCGAGGCCTCGGGGTGCTTGAACAGCCACGACTTGGCCAGCGCAAAGGTCTTTGAGCCGCCGCCCTCGACCATGTATGCCATGAGCGTCCAGGGCGCGCCGACAAAGCCCAGCAGGGGCACTTCGCCGTTGAGCGCGTGGCGGGTGTTTGTGATGGCCTTGTAGACGTAGTCCAGCTCGCGGTCGACCGAGTACCCGCTCTGCTTATCGGTCAGCCTGGACAGGTCATCAGGCGACCTTAGGGGCTCGGGCAGGTGCGGGCCCTTGCCGGGGACCATCTGGACGTCCAAGCCCATGGCCTGCGGGATGACCAGGATGTCGGAGAATATGATGGCGGCGTCGAGCAGGCCGGTGTAGCGGCGGATCGGCTGGACGGTGACCTCGGTGGCCAGCGCGGGCGAGCGGCAGACCTTGAAGAACTCGTTCTCGACGCGGATGGCCCGGAACTCGGGCAGGTAGCGGCCGGCCTGGCGCATGCACCAGACGGGCGCGCGCTCGGTGGGCTCGCCGCGGGCGGTGCGCAGATACAGGTCGTTTGTGAGCGGCGGGAAAGAGGCGGTGTCGAAGTTGACGTCGTGGTCACGATTTGCCGAGGTCATTGCGTAGCGCGCGTGTGTGTGTGTGTGTATGTATGTGTATGTGTGTGCTTGTGTGTGCGATTGAATGTATATTGCGAGAGAGCGAAGAGAGGCGAGCAGCTCTGCGGGGACACAAAACGATTGCAGTAATCAATCTTTTATATATATTTACGAGCAAAACGACGATCAAAAGAGATCTTTATGATAAAAAGAGGGGGGAAGGGGGCGTTTAGCGACCCAGCCGGGCCTGCTCCTCCATCAGCTTGGCGTTCTCCTCGCCGAAGCGCTGGCCGACGCGCTCGTTGAGCTTCATGTTCTTCTGGGCGCAGCGCGAGACGCAGGTGAGCTCCTTGTCGCCGAGCTTGTTGGACGTGAACTCGGTCACGCAGTCGTCGAAGCACCGGGCAACCAGATTGGTGTACATGCGCATGAAGTCGCGCAGCTGCTTCTGCTCCATCAGCTGCTGCAGGCGCTGCTCCTGGTACGAGGGGCCGAAGTTGTTGTACATTGTCTGCGGTGTGCGTGGTATTAATGGGAAATTTGGCGAAGCGGGAGCGAAGAAAGCATGTGTGTGTGTGTGTATGCGTGCGTGTGCGAGCAGTGTGTGCTAGGCAGCCCCGCCAGCAGAAAAAGAAAAGATAGGGGATCTAATCCGTGGCCCAGATCGCGATCTGGCGGATCAAGGGAGTAAAAAATAAAGCACGGGGAAAAAATTGCGCTGTATATATTAGTAATGCGCCTCTCTCTCTCTGCAACATACACGGCTTCACTGTACATTTCACTCTAGACAAAGACACCTCAGAAATGCCACCGCGCTCAAAGGTCAATTCGTCGCTCGGCAAGGCGATCATCCGCAAGCGGTTCGAGGGCAAGCGGCGGCCGACCGACCGCGACACGGAGCTGCACACGACGGACATGGACGACGGGCCGTCGTGGACCAAGCTGCAGTCGATCACGCAGCAGGGCGACCTGGAGGAGTTCCTGCACACGGCCGAGCTGGCCGGCACCGAGTTCACGGCCGAGCGGCAGAACATCAAGATCATCGCGGCCAACGACCAGGCGGTCAACCCGTACCTGCTGACGGCCACCGAGGAGGCAGCCACGCTGCAGAAGCACCGCGAGCACGGCGACATGCTGCGGGTGCCGCGGCGGCCGCTGTGGGACGCGACCACCACGGCCGGCGAGCTGCACCGGGCGGAGCGCGAGTCGTTCATGGCGTGGCGGCGCGAGCTGGCGCTGCTGCAGGAGCAGGAGGGCCTGCTGCTGACGCCGTTCGAGCGCAACCTGGAGGTGTGGCGGCAGCTGTGGCGCGTGCTCGAGCGCTCGCACCTGGTGGTGCAGATAGTCGACGCGCGCAACCCGCTGCTGTTCCGCAGCCGCGACCTGACGGCGTACGTGGCGGAGATCGATGCGCGCAAGCGCAGCCTGCTCCTGATCAACAAGGCCGACATGCTGAGCGACGCGCAGCGCGGCGCGTGGGCCGACTACCTCGACGGCCAGGGCATCGCGTACCTGTTCTTCTCGGCCAAGGAGAGCAACGCGCGGCTGGAGGAGGAGCGCGAGCGCGAGGCGGCCGCGCGGCTGGCGCAGGAGATGGCGCTGCACACGGCCGGCGAGGACGCGCTGGACGGCCTGCAGGACCTCGACGCGCTCAGGGCGCGCGAGCAGCAGCACCACGTGCGCCGCGACCACGAGCGCGAGGCGGCCGAGGCGGCCGCGGCAGCCGCGGCCTTCGACGCCAGCGTGCGCGCCGTGGCGCTGTCGGCCGCCGACCTGCGCACGCGCGTGCTGCAGCCGGCCGAGCTCGTCTCGATCCTGATGCGCGAGTGCCCCGAGATCGCGGACGAGCACTCGCACGGCCGGCTGATGATCGGGCTGGTGGGCTACCCGAACGTCGGCAAGTCGTCGACCATCAACGCGCTGGTGGGGTCCAAGAAGGTCAACGTCGGCGCGATGCCCGGCAAGACCAAGCACTTCCAGACCATCCACCTGACCGAGTCGGTGGTGCTGTGCGACTGCCCCGGGCTGGTGTTCCCGACGTTCGCCACGACGCAGGCCGACATGGTGTGCAACGGCGTGCTGCCCATCGACCAGCTGCGCGAGTTCACGGGCCCGGCCGGGCTGGTGGCCCGGCGCATCCCGCGCTGGGCGCTCGAGGCCATCTACGGCATCGAGGTGCGCGTGCGGCCGCTGGAGGAGGGCGGCAGCGGCGTGCCGACGGCCGAGGAGCTGCTGACGGCGTACGCCGCGGCGCGCGGCATGTTCAAGGGCGGCGAGGGCAACCCCGACGAGGCGCGCGCCGCCCGCGTGCTGCTCAAGGACTACGTGGCCGGCAAGCTGCTCTACTGCCACGCGCCGCCGACCTGGCCCACCGGCCAAGCGCAGGACTTCAACGCCGACCACTACACGCGGCAGGCCGTGGCCGGGCGCACGCGCCACCTGGTCGAGGACGCCGACGGCGCAGGTTTCAGCGTGCGCCACGCGGCCAGCGACCGCAACAACGTCAAGCGCGCCATTGCCACGGGCGGGTCGGCACGCGTGGACGCGCTGGACGCGCGGTTTTTCACGACGGGCGCGGCGTTGGCGCAGGCGCAGCGCGGCGCTGGCGCGCATAGGGTGACGCAGGGCCGCGGGTTCGCGCAGATGCAGGTGGCTGTGGCGGCCCGCTCGCATGTGGGCGACGAGGGCGAGGGCCGCGTTGTCGGCGCCGTTGAGGCCGCGCGCTTGGCGGCGCGCGCGCAGCAGGCGCAGCTGGCCGGCGGCAAGAAGGCTCACAAGAAGAAGCGCCCTGGCAAGCAGCGCAGCGGCCAGGGCGTCTACGAGGACATGTTTTAGATGCAAGCTTGCTTTGTTTTTTCATCATCGACATTATTTAATAGAGCGGGCGTGCTGATTGGCTGGATGCATCGATGCGGGATTCTTTTTCGGTGCAAAGAATGTGGTGATGGGAAATTGACATGAAAAATAAAAAAAAGATGGCTATGCGCGCGTTGAATTTTTTCTTCTTTTTTTTCGTTGACACCGCTTGTCCAATCACGGATTCCGGCTGAGCCATCTTCCTCCTCCCCCCCCTCCCCCATCCGTTGCCTCGTGTGGGCCGTTGGGCCTTAAAGTTGCTGTCTTTTTTTTCCGTGATCTTAATTTCTTCCTCTTTTTGGCTTATTAAATAATTTATCTATTACATTTTTCCCCCCTCCCCTTCCTCTCTCAACAGCAACAAAAAAAAAAGACAGACTCACGGCATAAAAGGCTCTTAGCTGCCCAACGGTAAGTTCGAGTTATTAACTCTGGTTTACCAGATTAAGCATCAAATAAACCCACCTGTTTGCTCCCGCCGTCTTGCTGGCTGGGCCCATCCGCTCCGTCTGTCCATCTGTCCGATGGAATACGTGCGGCACCTCTCTGTCCAGCCCGGCCCAGCCTAGCGCGTCTCTTCGTACTGCTTTGCCAGCCGGTGAAGATACCTCCGCCTTCTTCCAGATAGGGCTGCTACTAAACCCACCACCACCACCACCACGTCTCAAAACGAAACAAAAAAAAAATCATCCTGTAGATACAGAACAGAAAACCCCACCCACTGATGTCAGACGTCAAGAGCGAAAACGCCGTCGCCCACGACGAGCAGCAGCAGCACCTCGATGCCGTGCCGCAGGAGCACGTCGACGAGCAGCACCAGCAGCAGCACCAGCAGCAGCAGCAGCCGCACGACGAGGACCACAACATGGAGGAGGACGAGGAGGAAGCCACAGAGCAACAGTACGCCGAGCAGTACGAGGGCTACGACCAGCAGCACTACGCCACCGGCGAGGAGGGCCAGTACGAGGGCCAGTACGAGGCCACCGCCGATGGCCAGTACCAGGGCGCCACCGACGCAGACTACCCGACCACCGCCGAGGGCGAGTACCCGGGCGCCACCGACGCCGACTACCAGGCGGCTGAGGGCGAGTACCAGGACCCCGGCACTGAGGCCTACGACACCGCCGCCGAGATGGCCTCGGCCGCCGCTGCCGTGGCCGCCGCCGCCGCTGCCAGCGCTGCCGGCGAGGAGTACGCCGACCAGCAGGTGGCCGACGACGGCCAGCACTACGACGCGGAGCAGCAGGAGGAGTACCAGTACTCCGAGCAGGAGCTGAGCGCCCACCAGGGCGAGCTGGGCGACGGCCAGACCTTGGCCACACACGAGGCCGCGTCGCGCGAAATGGACGTCGATGGCAGCGAGGTGCACGACCACGCCCACGACGTGTCGCAGTCCATGATGGGCTACGACTACGCCAGCAACCCCGACGGTCTGCAGACCCTGGCTGCCACCAGCTCGGCCGTCGGCCTCGAAACCCCCTCGCGGTCGCACCACTACCAGCTCGGCACCCCGATGCACTCGAGTCAGAAGCCCATCATGCCCAAGTTCAACCGGTCGCGCAACTGGTCGACCGAGGAGACCAAGTTCCTGCTGAGTGAGCTCGACCGCATCGTCAACAGCAACCCCGAGGAGCGCCACGAGAACGTGCTCCGGTCGCACGCGACCTTCGAGGAGATCGCCGAGAACCTGCGCAACAAGGGGTATTCGAACCGCGAGGGCCAGGGGTGCATGATCCGCTGGCGCAACCTCCTGCGCGTCTACAAGCAGCAGCGCGCCGCCATGGCCGAGGGCAACCCGCCGAGCAACCACCAGAACATGCAGTACGCCAGCGCCATCGAGAACATCTACAGGTTCCCGCCCGACAGTCTGCCCTACGGTCTGCACGCCGAGGGCTCGCCCATCACCGAGACGTCGCCCGCCGGCAGTGCGCCCACCTCCGCCCACACGCGCACCTGGTCACAGGCCAACGGGTCCACCGTGTTCGCCACGCCTGCGCGCAAGAAGGCCCGCGAGATGACCGCCATCTCGGAGCACATTGATCAGATTGATCACAAGCTTGATCAGACCATCGAGTATATCAACCAGCAGAGCGAGGCCATGCGCTTGCTCGAGGAGCGCCTGGCCATGACCGAGCAGACGCTGGAGAAGAGCAGGGAGGTGCTGGAGACCCTGAACAACAACTTTATGGACAAGGACGCTAAGCGCGACGACCTCGAGAAGCAGCTCATGGCCACCGTGCAGGCCCTGTCCCAGGTCATCTCGGCAAAGAAGTCTGAGGACCCCCAGCAGCAGCAGCAGCAGCAGGACGAGGAGGTTGCTGTCGAGCAGGAGTAAGCTACGTTCGCTCCCCAACCCGTGTTTCTAATCATTCAAGTTTCCTTATTCTTCTATCTTTACTAAAAAAAATCATTGCTTTAACATTGGGGTCTAGAGAGTACGCGTCTTCGCTCACATTCTCGTAGACGGTTGTGTACCTCGCTTCTGTGTGCAGCGGACTTCTATACCGCAGCAGATTGGTGCTGTCGATAAACAGAGCATTTCTGACGTCAGCAGCATTAAGCTCGTCGATCATTTACTTGGTTTGGTTCTTTATGCGATCGTCCTACGCACTGGAGTAGGGGTTTTGTGGTTTGATTTGTCATACATGAACGATGGCGACGACCGACCACATTCGCCGTCGCATATAAAAAGGTTGGCACCGTCTGTAAGAATTCCAAAAACTTTGTAAGTAAAACTGTAGCTATCCTGTTCCAAAATGCCCGTCAAGACTATCACGCTCAACAATGGCGTCGCCATGCCCGAGATCGGCCTCGGGACCTGGAAGGCCGACGAGGAAGGCATCCTCGCCAAGACCATCAAGAAGGCCGTTGACCTGGGCTACCGCCATATCGACTGTGCCAAGATCTACGGAAACCAGAAGGAGATTGGCAAGGCGCTATCCGAGCTTACGGTCCCGCGCAAAGACCTGTTTATCGTGTCCAAGATCTGGCAGAACGTGCATCGACCTGAGCTGGTTGCCGGTGCTCTGGACGACATCCTCGATGAGCTTCAGCTCGAGTACCTCGACCTTCTTCTGATCCACTGGCCCTATGCGCAGAAACCCGAGAGCGATACCATGAACCCGACCGTTGATGATCTGGACAACGTGCCGATCATGGATACCTGGCGTGCCATGGAGGCATTGCTTGACTCGGGCAAGGTCCGCTCGATCGGCGTGTCAAACTTTAACCAGGCCATTCTCGAAAAGATGATTCCCCAGTGCCGCGTCGTCCCTGCCGTCAACCAGGTCGAGATCCACCCGTACAACCAGGCGCCCGAGCTGGTCAAGTTCTGCCAGGAAAACAACATTGTTGTGACTGGATACTGCCCTCTCGGCGGCACCAAGATCAGCGTAATGGACGACGACTTTATCAAGCGTGTTGCCAACGCGCATGCCTGCACTCCGGCCCAAGTTGCCCTATCGTGGTCTCTGGCTCGCGGTGTTGTGGTGATTCCCAAGTCGACCAATGAGCTCAGACTTGAGCAGAATCTCAAGACCGTAACCCTGACTTCGGACGAGATGCGCATGTTCAGCAAGATTGAAAAGCACGAGCGCAAGGTCGACCCTGGGCGCGACCTCAAGGAGCTCGAGTGGGTGTTCCATGAAGATACTGCCGCGTGCCCTCTTATTTAAAAAAAAGTATATCAAAAGTATAGAAATAAAATAATAGAAATGTTTACCCGGCTCTTGCAGTCAAAGCCAGTGCGACACGCACGATGTTTACAACAATTCTGATCATCGTTACTCTGTCGGGGATCCGCTCGAGATTCAGGATGTTTGAGCACTCAACCATCTTGTTGTCTCCGTGGATGCACGTAAAGAGAATGCGCGAGCCGGCGGTTGCATACCCCAAAAGGTACTGGATGCGGCTAGTGGCATTCTTGCCAACAGAGCCTGGAATCATCTTGTCAGTAAGCTCTTTTGCAATCTTCCGCACGTCACCAGCCTTCTTTTCCTCGCCTTTAAAAGCCAACTGGCCGTTTATCGAAAACAAAAAGTCAGGACGGCATCCAGACTTTGTGACGGAACTCTCGGTTGCGTTTCGGTCAATAAGAATATCAACATCAGTAAGTTCGCTCTGAGCGGTACTGATAATTCCCATTAGGAACTTGTCAATGACGTGTTGCTGCATCGACTCAGTTCCACGGCCAACATTGGTTACATGCAGTGCGCTCTCAATATGCGGTGTTAGAATCGGGCAGATATTTCCGACCTGCTCAACAATGCAGAAGTTGGAAAGAGCCTCTTTTGACACTTCTCCTTTAAGCTTTGCATATGTGTGGCTATGAATAGGAATTGGCTCCACAAAGTCGTCAAGAAGTCTCTCTCGTAACTCCTTGTAATCAGGTAAATCCTCAACGGGGGAAAATAGTTTTGCGCAGATATCGGCTTCTTTAGACTCTACCGTGGGATATAACGGCTGAACCACAGTGACCTCCGAGTCAATTGACTTGCGTGGCTCGGCAGACAGGTCATCTTTTTTGTCGTCTAATAGCGTGGGCTGTTTCTCTAGCTTAAGCTGGGACAGCTTTCCAATGAGTCCCTCGAACTGTTTCTCAATAAATTCTGCTAAAATGGATTGCTCTCTCGATTCATTGAGTTCCCTTGGCTCGTCAGTCCGCCTCGTCCTTGCAATACGTGCGCTTCGTCTGTACATATTGCCAGCTATAGCGACTCGCATCTTTGGCTTTTTGGAATCGGTCATGATTAGTGTGCAAAGGATAAACTAGATTGAGTTAATCGCCAGTCTGTGTCTAATAAGCAGTTTAAAAAAAGAGAAATAGCAGATGATGGCTAATTGGCAAGTAGTTCAGTAAACGAGTTTATGTGATAGTTGGAGGATGCGAAATGAATGAGAGGTGCTATTCCCAGAATGGGCGCGCCTTCTCCTTTTGCCTAAATACTGCATCTTCTTTGTGCTTTATTTGTACATTACATTTTCTTTGTATTATCGGAAATGTAAGCTTGCTGCAAACAAAATGAATCATGCTGCCCTGCTGTAGTGTCTGACCGTCCGCCTGCCTAGTCATACAGATGGATGCACGCGCGAGTAGCTAAACAGATGATAATTGCAGAATATTCAAAAATGCATTCGAGCGGCTAGGACAAGCGATACACACGTTATATAAGAGCAATCATCTGAGAATGGTGACTGCGCTTTTAACCACCTGAACAGTTTTATATATACCTACTGAACCTACACATGCAGCTCAGATGGCTACTTTTTCGAAAGTAGTAAAGCTAGAAATAGTATATAAATTCATTTTAAAAAAAGTCATCGGCTCTACTTTTCATCTTCTGAATCTCATCTGACCGCAAAGATGTCAGGAGGTGTGACCTATTTAAATTAAAATTCACTGTAAATGTTGTATAAAAAGATGTAAACGTTAAAAAAGAGGGGACGAGGGCGTGGGTAAAAGACGCTATAGGGAGTTGGAGGCGGAGTTAAAGAAGAGTAGTGGCCACATAGGCAAGCACTTAGTTGGTACATGTAGACAATGTGTGCACAGCTTAGATGCCAGCGCCAAAAGCTGTGACAATCGCACATAGTAGAACGGCAGTACCCCACGAATACATGCTTGAAATGGAGACAGCGCTACCTAATGCTCTGAATTGTTCGGGAGCGCTTAAGATAAAGGTAGCACTCTCGATTGAGGCAAGAGTCGGATCCATGCAAGTAGCATCGCCGTCCTTGGCAAAGCAGACATTGCCTCCATCGCAAGTCTGGTTGCTCCAAAGACCGTTGTAGCAGAGCTGGTAGATGGTCCGGTTGCCCGAGAAGCACCTTGTAGCCTCTTCGTCGTCGCATGGCTGGTCAGGAACGTCAATAATTGGGATTGCGGGGTCGTGGCAGACGGCACTGCCTTGCTTAGTTCCGCAAACATTGCCCGTGCTGCAAGTGGAGTTTGTCCAAAAGTTGTCGTAGCAGATTTGGAAAACGGTGTCGTCGTCGACGACGCAGCGTGTGGCATTGGCCGTGGTGCAGGGCTGGACTGGCGCCTCGGCTGTAGCCTTGTCCACGCACAGGGCTTGGCCACCACGGTACAAGCAGTAGTTGTTGTCAGAGCAGGTAGAGTTTGCCCAGTAGTTGTCAACACAGATCTGGAAAAGCGACATGTTGCCATCAACACACTGTGTAGCATTTGCAGTAGTGCACGGAATCTGAGGTGTATCTGCAGTGGCCTGGTCAACACATGAGGTTGAGCCATTGCGCTCCATGCAAACGTTGGCACCGTCGCATTGCATCTTTGTCCAGTTGTAGTCGAGGCACATGTAGAAGCTGGATTTGGAGGTTGTGTCGCACATGGTCGAGTTCAGAGTATCACATGGAATCTCCGATTCGGACTCATCGCTTGAATCAGACGAAACAAGATCGTCGGGATCCATACAGACGGCTTTATCATCAACAGTCCAACATTCATTGCCTGTGGAGCATGTCATCGAAACCCACACATTCTTGGTGCACTTGAAGAACCCAGCCGCATCGTTCGAATCACACATGGTGTCACCATTCGTATCGCAATGAACCTTTGGCGAGGATGATGCCTCGGTAGATGAACTAGACACAGCCGATGGGCTAGCGTCTTCTGAACTCGACTCCGAGTCAGATGAGCTGTGCTTATCAGTCGACGAGCTGGCTGATGACGATGAAGTGCTGGTAGACCTTTGTGACTTGTCTGAATCATCATCGTCGTCATTATCAGAAGTAGTATCATCATCATTGTCGTCTTTGTCTTTATTGTTGGCATTGTGACCAATACGGGTCACCGATACCTCACTTTCCGAGGCAGATGCGTCAACAGTCTGATCCAGCTGAACAAAGATAGCACTTGTGGTCTGATGACCGGAAGTGGTGGCACTGGCTGATAGAGCGAAGGTTGAATCATCGCTGCTTTCAATAGTGCTGGAGGACTCGTTATCTATAGGCGATATATAAATTGACATATCAGGATTATTAGACATAAGCTGTATCTGAAGAAGCAAACCATTGAAATTATAACGAGCACTTACCTTGAGCCTCTCTTCTGGCATAGGATACAGCTGCAAGAACCAGTGTAAGGATAGTGGCAAACCTCATGGTTGGTTTCTGGTCTGAATATTTATGCAGATGCTTATACGTGTATTAAAGTAGTAGGTGGTGCGGCAGATGGAGAAATAGAGAAGAGGTGGCGTTGTGGGTGGCGCTTATAATGCAGAATGTTTAGGCTGTAGTCTGATATGTGGATGCAGTCTGAATATGATGCTGTGTGTGTGTGTGTGTGTATGAGATGTAAAAATATATATGCAAAAATGATATGACGTGCAAAATGTAAGGAAACAAGGGAGAGAGAAAGAATTTGAATTAGTGAAATTTATTGACAACGCTATTCTCTGCCGTGCGGCAGCTACAAAATAGCTGAATACTTCCTTCGGGTTTACTCTAGTCGAAAGGAAGAAAATGATTTTTCTTAGAGGTAAAGGAATGGCGCCCTTTAGTCTTTAGACCGCTTCTTTTTGCCCTTTGAGACATTTTGTTAGCAGAGGGTCGAACGATCGGGTTGTCCGCTTACGTTTTCTCTTTTTATAAAGCACTTGGCGTCGATTTTTTTTAAATTTTCATTATTTGGACCTGCATAATATATAAAGCTGCTTAAAAAGGCAGAGAGACGCAGTTTTTAAAAAGAGATTGTTTTTTCTTTGAAGGGCATAAATGGCGAAGAAGAGATAGGACGGACATTGGCTAAATTTAGATCGGTGTGTTCATAGAATAGGAAGCGAGCGGGAGTTTATTTCCTTTTCAAAGTTATTGCAATATGTGGATTTTCATCGTGCCGGGTTCTATACTGGTCTGTTTGCGTATTAATAGCATTATCTTTGTATTTAAAATAAACTTTGTGCGCTTTTTTGTGTAGATATGTAGAACCATGATTTACCCACATATGTACAAGCTAGGAAAAAGCTATAGCGGATACGATACCAAAATCTTGCGGCTGTTGCGCACTCCTGTATCTAGAACTCATAACGATCAATGTTGCCAACAAAGCCGAATGCTCCAGCCGTTTTATAACGTACGTTCCTTAAATCCAGAAACGATTTACGCGATCCACACCACAAGCATCTTGAACTCTGAATATGCACGACTCTAATCAAATATGATTCGGAATGAAAATAATCTGGGAAGATGGCGTGAGCCGTGGTGGATCGCGCCATTGTTGGCCAGTAATCTCTGGCTATCAAAGCAAGAAAAATCTATTTTCTTGGGCGCACCAACCACGCATGTAAATGCATCCTGTGCTTTGTCGCTCGCTCATAAACAGACTGACCATCTATTGTATTTGTCGCAATTGAAATGGTTGCAAAAGAAAGTGATACATGCATTCATTTGCTTCTGGTTTCCACAGGCATCATCGACTCGGATTTCTATGGTATATCCAATAACAGTTTTATTTGAAGGCGCATATTGCATGCTGGATAGACTCGAAGGATATGCTTTGAAACCAGTGCACAGGCAACGCAATTTCAGCGAAATGTGTCTGATTCTATTTTCTGGGGGTTTTAGCAACTGACCCTAACACGAGATTAGCGTAAATCCAACAAAAGCGGCAACAATGACAACATCCCAGCCGCGATGTTGAATGCTGGCAAATTAATAGGTGCAACACACTTTTCTTGCACTCTCTATTCCATTTAATTAGATGGTTCTGAACAATAAGGCATGGCTGAGATAGGGCAAAGGCGACGAAATTATGTGCCATTGTCAAGTTGCAACCCCGAAGTATAGGACGAGAAATTCCGAGAATTAAACAATGCAGTGCTCAGTTGTTAGTTAAAGTAGGATGTACAACGTACATAAATTAGTTTTTATTGATTCCGCCGGGTATGTTTTGTCCATTTTGTAGCCAATTTTGTACCTTATTCCACGTGGTGATATGTTGAGCACAACATCTCGTGCCCAGCTGACTTTGAAAATAAAATAAAATTGACGACGCATGCAAGTTTTATTTTATTCCACTTTCTGGTTGTCGATCAAAGAGGCAAAGAGTTAGCAGGACATTGCATGTCTGACCGGAATTGCTGGAGCTGATACAGACTCAGCACGGAATGATTGTAAATATGGCGAGACAGAGTGAGGCGCTTTGCAGTAGAGAGGGCTCTGGAGTCAACGGAATTGCAATAATCGGAAAGCGACTTTTGCATGATGGGAAAGGCGAACCAGAAAAAGGATTGACTCGGCCGGTAGGCACATGAACAGCAAGACGGAGATATTGGCTTCCCATGAGAATAAAACGAAGTAAATTTGTGGATTTCCGCGCGAAAACTGATTGAGTTTGTACCCGGATGCTGCATGTAGATGTAGAGGTAGATACATGACCCACAGCATCGAAAATGAGCAACGCACATACATACGCACACACATGGAGGCAACTTAAGCAATGCTCAGGTGGTGTCAATGGCGAGGCGCTGAGCGTGTGTGCACTTGCAAACTGGTGGTCGTGGCAGCCGGCGCGTTGAACAATAGGCACGCCTTTCTGCCTCGCCCTCGCCCCCCTCGTCCAGAGAGGCGGGTGCACTCACAAAACACTGGTTAAGCGAGAGAGAAAGGAGGAGAGCGAGAGAGAGAAAAGTCAGCTGGGAGATTGATGGATGGGTGGGCTTTGTTTTTGGGGGATCTCATTTACACCGACTGAACAACCAACCACGAGCCCATTGTCGCGCCTTCTTGTTCTTTGGGCAGAGACAAGCCATGTGCCAGAAGGCAATTAAAGGGGGAGAGTGAAGCCGCCGTACGCACGAGCTGCTCTCTAGATGAAGGGGCAGGAGCAAAACAACCGAAGCGCGGCGGGCACGCCGAGGATCTCGTTCGATATCCGTTGTCGGAAGTCAATAATTAGGGTCTGGCGCGCCAGCGTCAGCCAATATCTGCCTGGCCGGGTTTGGCCATTAATCGATGGCGCCATTTGACTCACACACGCCCCTCTTGCGACAAATGAATAAAAGGAAAAAGTCAGCGCCGGGCCAGATCCGGCTCCCATTGGGCAGATGCAGAGTTCCGACTGACTAAACGGCAGGGCCCGAGGGATGCGTGACTAAGACGAGCGGCCAGCCTGTTGTCCATCGTGAGCAATACCAGGCAGAAATCCGGCTTTGCAGAAGAGGAGGATCG
>JANBOJ010000318.1:0-17313 GCA_027574685.1 Coemansia erecta
CACGGCACATGTGACTGAGCAGATGGCAGCCTAAACACAGGCTGGCCTCGAGATGGAATAGATAAAGCAAATTTACTTCGAGATAGGCGAGTTGGGCTGTTGCGGGTGTGTTCTGAAGGTGTGGGTATATATTTGGTATCCGAATGAGAACGAGATGTGGATGAGGTTGGAAAGATTGAGAGGGCGCTGAGGGATGTTGGGTTTTTATAGGGAGGGGGGAAGAACATTTGTTTGTGGCAAGAAAGTGTGTGTGAAAGTGGAGAGAATGACTATATGTTCGCATTATGCTGATGTGTGAGCCATATGGAGTATGTTTTAGTGTAGAGAAGCTGTTTGATCTGCAATAAGACAGATATCACTCTGTTACAAAATACCACCTAGTCCTGAGAGCAGAGATCATGAGGCTACTGATACAGAACACGGAGACTATCAAGATCGAGATAGCTATAAAAGCCAGCAGCAATAATTGCAGTGGGTATGGTGGCAAACAGCGGGGAAGCAGTTAAGCAGTTGGGTGGGCAGCAATTTATTTTATTTTATTTTAATTTTTATATCGAGCAATTAAAACCTGAAATAATTTTAAATATTCTGTTAATCGCTGAACTGCACATGTGCATTCCAGAAGCCATAGTTTTATTGGGTTCTCACGGGAATTTAAAAAGTAAACTACAACTAGCCCTCTTTTGGAGGTCCCTTATTTATGCAGGGGAAAAGCGGAATTTTGGCTGGGGGAAAAACTGATTTTTGGCGGGTGGGAAAATTCAATTTTTTGGGGGCAAAATCTGGCCATAGTGTATAATGAAATGTAGGGTGGGTTGTCATACCATTTCACTCTAGCCAGCCAAGCAAATCCTAAGATCATCGAGGCACAGAGAGCCACAGATGTGGCGACTCAAACTCAGTATACAAAGCTTGCCGATATAGACTTTGACGGAATTGTCGATAAACTAGGTCTTCTCAATGACTACATAAAGTCCCTGGACGCCAGCAAGAACATATTCATGCGGTTTGCTCATAAAGCGCCAACAACTATTGATGCACATATCTACAACTCTGGAGATCCTAGTGGTTGTTTGACCAAAGAGAAAGATACTGTGCACTGGCTTACCGACCCCAAATATTCCATGGATGCTCAACCCAGCGATAGGCTCTAATATGAAGCACATGTTCTATACTATTCTGACTGGCCTACGAAAAAGCCCTGCAGTAGCCACCTGGCATTCGCGGCCAAACATAAGCCATTTCCCACTTTGATCCAAAAAAAACAGGATCTCAGGCAGATGGTAGACTGCACTCTTTCCATTTGCGTGACACAAACAGCGTGGATGTTTGTACCGGTCTTCCTTCTGAACTGCATGCAAATGTTGCTGCCGTTGTTTACAAGCGACGGCTATTATCAGATTATGCTTGGCAATTTCATTTGCACAAATGCTAATATCAGGGTTGCCAAAACACAGTCTGCCAATGAAGCTTTCATCAGGCTGTGGTCTCTGCTAAAACAGTTGCCCGATCAATTTGGACATGTCGCTGAGATGACTTGCGGCCTAAAGTACTTGAAATTTGGCGGCTCAAAGAAGACGGCGACAGTGGAGACAGTTGACATATTTGATACCTCTTACAATGCCATCATCAACGACAGCAAAAAACACTGGTAAAGCCAAGCTACCTCACCGCAAATCTTCGAAGAGCATCACAATTGATAAGACCATTGGCAGGCCTGTAAATATGTTACAATTTTTCTTAGCTTTGGATAAGTTCATACTTCCAAAGAAAAAACATCTGTTTAGTTGCAACTGTTTGCTCTTTTATAAAATAAAACTTTTAAACATGTAACCGAGTCATTCCTCTGATTAATAGATGTATTATCTCCAAGTTAGTCAGTGTTCAAGGGCACATCGCATTGCGACATCCCCTGATCCTCGGCGTAAATTATATTTTATCAACAGCCAATTTGCGCTCTGTCACCTTAACATTTGAAATAATCTATTTTATGTAGGGAAAATGTATTTACTTTAATAAAAATGTCTTTTAAGCAAAACAAAAAACGAGTAAGCATATTTAAATTTAACTTGAATGTTGACTTAATATAATGATAACATTATATAAATTAACAAATGTGAGTTGTTAACTTTATTATGTACAAGGCAATACTTTAGTATTATACTATTGTTTGTATATTTTTGCTATATTAAAACTATTAACTATTAGTAAATTAACATTATTTTAGCTCTTCAATGGTTATTTGGACCATTTGCAGTGGTTTGAACTAGCCCGTATTGATTTAGAAAGACAAACAATCCAGATATATTTAGATACTCAGTTTCAATTAAATCTACATCAATGTCTGTATTTATATTGCCATTATTTTTTTGAATCCATTCAGCACAATCCCTTTCGTACATATCAACCTCAAAACATACCCTGTAATCTTTTAAATACTCTGGTAGATTTACACAAAACAATTCTATTTCTTTTATGATTATCTTCATTTGCTCACTTGAAATTAAAATGCTTTCAGAATACACTGGATATTTAAAGTTCTCGATATTACATTTAACATATTTTATATTGTTTATATTTTTATTAATATTAATGATGTAATAACCATCACCATTCATTGAAGACGGATCATCATATATTTCAACAGATGAATTGTTTTCACAAAGGTTATAAATTATTGGTACTGAATCGGGTTCAGATATAGATGAAGGAATACGCACTAGCTCTTTTGGTTTAGTAACTATGCAGCCACTTTTATTTAGCACATCAATAAAGTCATTAATAATCAAATTATCAATATTATATCTTGAAGTAATATAATTATAAAAGTCTTTACCGAAAAATGCAGTCTCACTTTTAACTAAATATTCAAACACGCACTTTACGTCTAAATTATTTTGAAGCATCACTGCAATAATGTCTCTAATGTCAAGAGTTGCATTTACCATTTCTTTGATTGTCAAAGTAGTAATAATATCCGCTTCCAATATAAGTAGTATTGTCACATTATCGTCACCTGTACAACAAAGTTTTCTAACTGTATCATTTATATCATAAATGTATAAATTTAATTTTGTAAATAATTCTAGTAACCCTTTGTACCCCGTTGTATCAGAAATAGAGTGTAGAAATGATTCCATTAAATAACCTTGCGAATTAATAACTTTGCCTTTACATAGCATGTAGTGGGCTGTACTTGCATCAATAATATTACTACAATAAAATTTTCTAACAAATTCATAAACCTCTGTGGGTTTTCGGAAGTCTTCGTATCTGCAATTACATATTGCTAATTCAAGAAAAAGTAACTCTTTATCAAGCCCTAAGCTAATAAAAAGCTTTACTATATCTGAAGATTTATTACTTGGTCGCATAAAATTAAATATTACTGCGGGTGATATGTTATTACTTAAGGCTACTTGCGCAATCAAAGCAGTATTTTTGATGTCCATATTGCTTATTAAATTATTCAATATAAAGTTATCGTTAGCATACCTTTCATTCATTTTTTATTTTATTACTATTAGATAATGAAACAGCAAAATAATATTTTATAATAAAGTTAATTAGAGACAGATAAAAAATAAAACACAGAATGAGTAGTACAGAAAATTATTTGCTTAAATGTAAAATTTAAGTTTGTAAATAAAATTATAATTATTGCAGCCTATTGAAAATAGGCATTAATTATTCTTTTGTAAAAAGGGTGTATTATATAAAGGGCAATTGTAATAGATTTAATATAATTTTTCTTTTGTTTTTTCTTTGCATTTCTTTTCTTTTTCTTTTTTTTTTCTTTTAGTTTAACATCTTTTATCTACTTTTATGAGTATTACCTTTTGTTAAAAGAAAATTGCGCTTTATAATAAAAAATTTTATAGAACAATTTTTAATTGCACTGTAAAAACATAAATTTTAAGTTTTTAATAAGTTACAAAGCATTTTCACATTGCTTTATTTTATTGAAATAAAAATAAATTGGTTTCTACATTAAAAAGCAAAAAAGAATGAATGTTGCATTTTTATAAGACATCATTATGAAAACTATTTAGTAAATTTGCTTACATTTGAAAGATAGGTAAGGGCAGGGTTCGCAGCAAATAAATAATAATGGTTGTCAAGAAGCATAACTCAAATGAAGTCATTTCTGATGACAATAGCAATATTGAATAAAGCAACCATACTCTGTTATCATTGGCACAGTAAGTCATCAAGTATTATTAGTATGTAAGTGAATAGTGTTATAATTGCATTTATGGTGTAACAAAAATAGATATAATATAGGGGTGCTACTTGCTGGTGTATGCCAGATGTGGGTTTCTCTTGTGTTTTTAGTATGCCATTAATCTATTTTATATTTAGTTGACACTTACGACTTTCTTTACATGCTAGCGCTACTTAGCTACTAAAAGCTTATAAGGCATTTGGAGAGTTCATATTTTTATTTTTTCTAACTTTACAAGGTTTATACCAGATTCCTACACCCTTTGTTTTTATAAATTTTCAATTTTTTATAATAAAAAATAAAAGCTTATAAATACCGAGGATTTGCTGAATACATGTTACGCAGTGCGGATATGGTGATGTTTAATATCACCGGCAGAGACGCCCACTGACATTAAAATAATACAGCAAACATTCTCGGCAATTCCTCTGACAAGTAGCTTGGTATTGTCTGTTTAAAAGGAAACCAACGGCCGGCTACTCTGATCATTGGTTCCTTTGAGAATAAAAAATTCTTTAAACATTCTGAACGTAACTCAATAAGCAACATATCTTACAACAGCTAAATATATAATTAGTTTTGTTACCATAACATGCTTATGTTATACCAAATGTCAGGGAATGTTGCAATGCAACAATCCCTTGAACATTGACTAAATTAGAGCTGACAAATATGTTAATCAAAATAATGTCTCGGAAATGACTTTAAAAGTTTATAGAATAAAAGAGCAAACAGCCACAGCTAAACAATTGCTTGTTTCTTTGGAAATATAAATTTATTAATAACTAGAAATTGTAACATATATTTATAGGGAAAGCACAAGACAGCAATTATCTAATTAAACTGCCATCCGTTTATCAACTAGCAGGGTCAATGTTTATTACAATTATATTGTATAATTGAAAACCAAGAAAGATTTGAATATAATTGTATTAGAAACAAGGTTTATATTTAGCTTGCTGCCATAAAGCATTTAGGCAGCCTTTTACAGTTTTATAATTTTTTGTTTTTGGTATTCTTTGAATTGAGAATATAAAAGAGAAATCACGATTAAATACTAGGCAGGTAAAACCCATTCTCAGTTCTGATTATCATTCAATAAATCTTAATAGCCAAGGATCTTCAACAGCTTCAAGCCTTCTTCAATCTCATATCTGTTTCCTCTCCCTAGACCGATTAATTCTTTAATTATCTCTGCTAATTCTTCCAAATGAGCAGTATTAAGAGCTTTATATACCTTATAAGTAGATAATATATGCCGACAATTAGTTAATAATCTGTCACTATTATCATTGTTGCCACGATTTTTGTTTAGTATATCCATTGTATCATTATCCATATATTCAGGTTCATCATATATTGTAAAATTAGGCTCATCATTTAAATTGTAGATTATATAGTCATTTATATCATGCATATCCTGTACATTTTGTGAAAGTAATATGGATAAAATATCTTTAAAATCTTTAATTAATGCTTCAGTTTTTATATTGCTATTATTAACGTCCAATAGTATTTTTCTAAGTGTATCTTCATAAAACACAAGTTTATTGGTTAATATGCAGTTAATAACTATAGAAGTATCAAGATTATACTTTATTGTTACTGCAATGAGATGTTCTATGTCAAACAGTGTACTTGATAAAGACTCAATTACATCAGCAGAATAACCATATATCTTAATTACCAACTCACACAGATCACAATTCTCATATGTTTGTCCTAATATACCAACTGCCTTATTGACATCTTTATCTATAGAATGCATTAGCTCTAATATAAATTCACCAAAAATCATATATTCTTGTTGATCAAGTAATTTAATAAATTTTCGTCTAATATATCCTGATTGATCAAGGATTCCTTCTCTTATCAGCATGTAATATGCAGTGTTGTTATCAATTTTACCATATATAAATAACTTTTTAACAGAGTTGTATACATCCATTGGTTCTCGAGTTTCCTGATAATCAGACTTAAGTCTTGCCATTTCAGCATAATACAACTCTTCATTAGCTTCCATTCTATATAAATAATCACCTGTAGTTGATAATAATATTTACTAGCAATTGTGCATTACCAGTAAAGCGTAAAAATTAAGAGAAAAAGACAAATTCGAAAAATAAAAACATTACAAGGAAGCCATCTCGCTTAAATATAAAACAGAAATGTCTGCAGAACCTTTGGCATTTTTATCTGCCTAAACACACGCTACATAAATTTTTACATAAAAAATGTACATTTTAAAATGAACTACCTGGCTTGGTTTAATAAAATGATTTCTTTGTTTACAACGACTTAACAAACTAATAAAGCAATTTATATAAAAAAGGCATGATTAAAGAACCATGTTTCTCCTTTTAAGCATTTATGAGCTTAGCAATATATTAATTCTTTTAAACAAAAAGAAAACTAAATTAATTGCTTTGAACAATGAAATGGCGAGTGTTGTTTTATACAATAGAAATCATTCCTTTTTGTAGATTTAAAAGCAACACCTTAACATTACTTTTACACTTTACTCTCTGATCACACACTTGCATCAGATCAAATCAAGGTGGGTGGGAGCGGACAAGATCTGTCTCGACAGACGGATTGTTGTGTGTTGTGCGACGATGCTCTGTCTTTTCCAGCACACCCTGTATTTGTTCGCGCTTCCTCATCCTTTTATTTGTTCAAAATGCCACCCATGAAAGGGCTGACGGTCTTCATAGCCGACTTGCGGAAATGTAAGAACCAAGCGAACAGACGGTCATTCCACCTCTTGGGAGAAGCCATCTCCAGGCGGAATGCAGGGCAAGGAATTGAAGAATCCGCAGAGAACATAGGTATTGCTAAGTTACTGTGTTGTGCTGTGTGTAGGTCGGTCGCATGAGGACGAGGAGAAGCGGGTCAACAAAGAGCTGGCAAACATTCGGACGAAGTTTAAAGAGCCAAGCATCAACGGCTACAACCGCAAAAAGTACGTGTGCAAGCTGCTGTACATGTCGCTGCTCGGGTACGAGGTGAACTTTGGGCACCGCGAGGCAGTCGAGCTCGTGGATAGCAGCAAATACAGCGAGAAGCAGGTGGGGTACCTGGCGGTGTCCCTGCTGATGGAGGACGAGTCGGAATACCTCCGGGCGGTGGTGCGTGCTTTGCGGCGCGACATGCACGATGGCAGCGAGTGGATTGTGTGCCTTGCGCTGAACGCCATATCAAACATTGGCAGCCGCGAGATGGCCGAGGTGCTGACGTCCGACATCGTGGTGCAGCTGCTGTCGCCGGCCGCCAGCATGTTTATCAAGAAAAAGGCAGCCCTGTGTCTCCTGCGGCTGGTAAGGCGGTTCCCCGAGGCCGTCAAGGCGCACCAGTGGGTCGGAAGGATTACGCCGTACCTAGGTCACCGCGACATAGGCGTGACGCAGTCGGTGGCGTCGCTGATGACAGCGCTGGCGCAGCAGTACCCCGAGGAGACGCGCAAGGCGGCGTCATTCGCGGTGCGCAGGCTGAAGAGCCTGGTGATCGATAACGAGTACACGCTCGACTACGTGTACTACAAGGTGCCGGCGCCCTGGCTGCAGATCAAGCTCCTGCGCCTTCTGCAATACTACCCGGCACCCGAGTCGTCCGAGGCGCGCGCCACGCTGCTGAGTATCCTGCGGCACATAATCGACGTATCGCAGGACGTGCCGCGCGAGCTGCAGCAGATGAATGCGCAGTACTCGATTCTGTTCGAAGCGATCAACCTGGGCATCCACTTGGACATCGACCAGGGGCTGATGCAGGAGTGCGCCGTGCTGCTGGGCCGGTTCATCACGTCGCGCGAGACCAACGTGCGGTACCTGGGGCTCGAGACCATGGCACACCTGGCGGCGTACATCGACCGGCTTGATTCGATCAAGGCGTACCAGGGCGTGATCGTGCAGTCGCTGCGCGACCGCGATATCAGCGTAAGGCGGCGCGCATTGGACCTGCTGTACTCGATGTGCGACGTGGGAAGTGCTAAGGCGATTGTGTCCGAGCTTCTGCGGCACATGGCGCTTGCCGACGTGGCGCTGCGCGAGGAGATGGCGCTCAAGGTGGCGATTCTGACGGAGAAGTTTGCCACCGAGTACGGGTGGTACGTGGACGTGATGATGCGGCTGGTGTCGCTGGCGGGCGACCATATGGGCGACGAGGTGTGGCACCGGATCGTGCAGGTGATCCTGGGCAACGAGGAGCTGCAGGTGTATGCGTGCAAGATCTCGCTGCAGACGCTCAAGGCGCCGGTGTGCCACGAGAGCGCGTTCAAGGTCAGCGCCTACGTGCTGGGCGAGTTCGGGCACCTGATCGCCAACGCCGCCGACAGCGCGCCGATTGACCAGCTGAAGGCGCTGCAGAGCAAAATGTCGTCGACGTCGCAGTCTGCACGTGCCGTGGCATTGACCACTGTGGGCAAGTTCATCAACCTGTTCCCCGAGATCAAAACCCTGTGCCTGCGCGTGCTCGACCGCTACCGCGGGGCGCTGGATGCCGAGCTGCAGCAAAGGGCGTGCGAGTACTACGCGCTGGGCACGCTGGAGGGCGACGAGCTGCTGCCCACCGTGTTCGAGGAGATGCCGCCGTTCCCTGAGCGCCAGTCGGCACTGATGTCCCGGCTGCTGAAGCGCGAGGCGGACACGGAGGACCAGCGCACGTGGGTGGTCGGCGGCCGCGAGATCAACCGCGAGCGCCGCGGCGTCATGTCGGGCGCCGCGAGCAACAACAGCCAAGAGGCCGTCGAAGCCTCGGCTATGCCCGTGCCGGCTGCCAGCCAAACCGACGCTCCCTCGGGTAGCAGCACCGCGGCAGTGTCCAAGGCGGACGCCCCCTCGGCTACCTCCGCTTCGGAGCCGCCAACGGACCCGTCGGTGGCCAAGAGCATGCGCAACTACGCCAGGCTGCTGTGGGAGAACGACGGGATCCTGTTCGACGGCGAGGAGATCCAGGTGGGCGTGATGGCGCAGTACAAGCCGCCCGGCGGGCGCCTGGGCGTGTTCCTCGGGAACCGCGCGACCGCGCCATTGTACAACATCTCGATTACGGCGCGCGCGGCAGACGGCAGCCAGCTAGAGATCCAGCCGGCGGCCGGACAGGAGGCCGAGCAGATGCCCGAGTCGCTGATGCCCCTGGCGCAGGCACGCGTGTTCTTCGACGTGCAATGCAAGCAGGTGTTTGGCGCCGCGCCGACGCTGCACATCGGATATACGGTGGCCGGGTGCGCGCCCACGGTGTCCGAGCTGCAGCTGCCTGTGACCGTCGGCCATTTCATGGACCCTGTGACAATCTCGGTGGCCGATTTCTTTGCCCGCTGGAAGCAGCTGGGCGATAGCGGGATTGCCGAGGCGCAGCATGTGCTGCCGTCGGCGTTTTTGACCAAGGATGCGGCGGGGCTCGAGTGGCTGCGCAGCGTGGTGGGTGGCATGGGCTTTGCCCTGATTCAGGGCGCTGACCCGGAGCCCAACAACATTGTCGGCGTGGGTATTGCCACGACGCAGGCGGGCCGCTTTGGATGTCTGGTGCGCGTCGAGCCCAAGCCGGCACATGGGCTGACACGCGTGACCCTCCGGGCGACCAACGCTGAGGTTGCCCGGTCCATCGGCAGCAATATCAAGATGGTTTTTGAGAGCAGATAGATTTTTTATTTTAAAACCGGCCTAATCAATCCACATATTAACCAAGGTTTAAAAGCCCATATATCAGAGTCGGGTGGGGCTGCGGAAAAGCTTGCGCAGCACATTTCCTCAGATTCATACCACATGGACGCGAGGCTGTGGCACAGGCAGGGGATCACTCTGGATGTCAGAGCTAATTCGATTTTATCACTGTGTATTACCTGGATGTTACAACTGCGCATTAACTTTGGTACGATTTCCTTCGCCTTCGCTTCCTTCACTTCTTTTGCATTCACTTTCTTCGCCCTTTCCTTCTTTCGCTTTTGTTTCTTTTTACCTCTGCATCAGAATTATACTCCTGGAACTTCGTTTTTCAACCATGCCTACCGAAAGTAATCCATCATCATGTAGTGCGGATCCGCAGCCACCGAACTTGTTTAAGTCACCGCTTCGTGCGCAGCTTCTAAGAGCAGTAAGTAACACATTACACCATTTGAACCTGTTTAAATTTTTATATGCTTACCAATACTCTTAGCTATTATAAAATTTAGGACTTGTTGTCGTATCATTCCACTCCAGACAGCCAGGCAAACACTGAAGTCATCGAGGCACAGAGAATCGAAGATGCTGCGGCTCAATATCGATATATAAAGCATGCCGACCGTCTTGACCAACCGAGGTCTGACATGGACTTTGACACGCTTTTGATCGAGCTAGGTCTTCTCACAGACTATACTGCATTTTTGGTTGACAGCAAGGACATATTCAAGGAGTTTGCTGCCAAAGCACCAGCAATTGCCAACGGCCATTTCTACAGTTCCAGCAGTACAAACGCTCAATCTCTTTCAGAAAAACGGATTGTGGACTGGCTTCACGACGTACTCGCTTTGATGCATAAAAGGCTTGCTGCCTCCGGATCTCCTAAGCATACCCAACCCAACGCTAATTACCACTATGTCAATCACCAGACAAAGACGGTCGATAGTGCCACTTTGAAGCCTGACTGTCTTGTATTATCCTCGCCGATCTACGGCCAAACTTTCTGATATTCACTTGGTTTTCGAGGCTAAACTCAAGCCAGCTCCAGATACCATCCTAAAGCCGGACCTTGGGCAAATCGTTGACTACGCTATTGGTATTTGGGCAACGCAACCTACACGAATGTTTGTGCCAGTATTCTTCCTCAACGACATGCAGATGTCGCTGCTAATATTTGCACGCGGCGGATATTATCGGATTGAGATTGGCAAGCTCTTCCGCACCAGAATCAATATAGGGGCGGCGGATATTGAGACTGTCAGAGACACTCTTCAGAATCTGTGGTTCCTTCTCAAACAGTCACCCGATCGTTTTGGGCATTTCGCTAATGTGGCTCGTAAACCTAAATACTTGAGGTTTGGAGGCACGAAGGACAAGGCGACTATAGAAGTGGTTGGGATATCTGACTATACTTCTGCTGGAGCTGAACACGCTGCCGAGACATCCAGCAAAGCCACAACGCAAGCCCACGACTCTCAAAAGGTTGTTCTTGTTCGAGACACCATTGAAAGGCGTGTTCGTATATTCCGTCGACTTGCGCACGTTAACCGAGTTTCGTACCGGAGCAAGGATGCGATTCTTAAACTCTCATGGGCACCAAAAGATGGACTTTCCGAAGGGATTGCATACGATGTGCTTCGCTATGCAGGCGTTAAACACATTCCGGAGGTTTACTCAAGTGGCATACTGTGCAGCGACTTTTTTGGATATCGGCTCGAGTATGTCCTGCTCGAAGACTGCGGGAACGACCTGATGTCTCTGGCAAAGAGGCATGATGGTGATGTGTTTGGTGGCCGTCCCTTCTATTCGGTACTTGCAAAATCCATCCGAAACACGCTTGGTACGATTTGTCAGGCCGAGAAATTTGGTATCTTCCATCGCGACATTTCGATCGGGAACATCGCTGTCAAGAATGGGCATGTCAAGGTCATTGACTGGGGATATGCAAGGCTTCTTCCGACAAACACCGAGTTTATAAATACCACTCGGGTCAGACTCGTAAAGGACTGGGGCCGGGATGTATATGATGCGGCATACGATCCTCATACTCACAGTGCTCTAACTGGAACTCGCTACTACATGAGTATCCGTGTCCTTTCCTTGAAGTCTGAGCGAAGCATTCTAGACGACATTGAGTCACTTCTGTACGTTGCGCTACATGCACTGGAATCAGCCAAGGTGGGGTCCACGACGGATTTTCTGAAAACAAAGCTCATTGCATTTGAATCGGCGGCATATATCAAGGCAGCGGCCATGGGTGGCAAAGACTTCTACCGGCAGGCTATCCCGATAGGTGTATGCTCGGAAGAACTGACTCGTCTTCTTGATAGACTGTATGACATAGTCTTTCCATCGAGCATTCCTCACGTGCATATTGCCCCACTTCATGTTGTGGATGACCCTCGTACACCAGATCGTACTCTTATAACCGAGGTGATTGAGGGCAGATCAAGAGACAGTATCCTGTCAGATCCTGCACAGCCAGTACAGCCAGTACAGCCAGTACAACTTGTAAGTGTAACGGGTCTAGTGGTTTTATTGAATAGAAAAGTGGATGAAGAAACGTTCGGAGGCATGCATCACGCAGCCTCCTCTTTATATCTCGCGAGATGAGATAGCATATACACATGCCATCTCATCTCACCATCAAGCTCTGATCTCGGATCGTCGTACGATGCCGAGATGGAGCTTGATGCATTCACACAACTGACATCAACAGTTGAAAGTCAACCTGGATCACCAAGCTCGCCGTCAGTTAGTGCCGCCCAGCGAACGAAGCGCAAGCGGGCGCTGCAGGAAAGCGAGGGTGGAAACACCTCAGATTGACGAGCATTCTGCCCGTTGCTGTGTAGTTGCTGTGCTGCCCAGCATCTCATATCTCCTATACTATCTTTCTCATTTTCTCTTGTTCTGCAAGGTTTTAACGGCCGCCTCTAGGTACCTTTCCTTGCCCCAATAATATTTATCAAGTCCTAAAAATTATAAAATCTACAAAAGCCCAAAAATAGCAATGTTCGAGATGTCGTGGCAGCAGCAGAAGAGCATTACTATCATAGACAAAGTGAAGGGAGCCAGCGTCCAGGTACAGCCGGTACCGGCAGTTGAAGCGAACTGCATACCCAGGCTAGAGCAATATATGGCGATCGTCACCAATATACTGCTGTATCATCCTGTTCATTTCTACAGAACAGATGCGCGACTATCCGGGCGCATTCTTGACGTCGTCTCCCTTCAGCCGGATAAGCATCCACCTTCAGGCCCTTCAGCTTAGACCGCCCGACGCCTCCGCTCAGGCTGGCAGGCTGAAGTTGCAACTTTGTTCTTTTAAATCATTTAAAGAGTTTATTCGTATTCAATGTTGGCAATCGACTTCGACATCTTACAGTGGAGAGGTTTCGCGCTTGAGCCAGTTGTAGCCCAGGCCGTCCTTCTCGAGCAGCGGACTGACGCTCTCCCACACCTTGTCGTGATATCTGTCAAGCCACAGCCGCTCCTCGGCAGACAGCATGCCAGCCTGCACCAGCTTTTTCTGGATCGGCACCATGGTGACCGGCTCAAACGTCAGGTATCCAGAGCCGCTCGTATAGTCGTACGGCGTGTCTGTCTTGACCACCAGACACGTGTTTTCAATGCGGATTCCAAACGCGCCGTCCTCGTAGTACCCAGGCTCGTTCGTAATAGTCATTCCGTGCTGGAACCCGGCGTCCAGCACGCTCTTGCGCATGCTGACGCCCTGAGGGCCCTCGTGCACGCACAGGAATGACCCGACGCCGTGCCCGGTACCATGGCGAAAGTCTAGTCCGACTTCCCACAGAGGCATGCGCGCCAGCGGATCCAGCACATAGCCAGACGTGCCTGCCGGGAACACCGCGCGGTCGAGCGCAATGTGGCCCTTGAGCACACGCGTAAAGCACTCGCGCTGCCATGCCGAGGGAGTACCAAAGTGGACCGTGCGTGTCACATCCGTCGTGCCGTCGCGGTACTGTCCGCCAGAGTCCAGCAGGAACATCTGGTTGATGTCCAGCAGGGCGTCGTGTCCGCGCGTCGGCTTGTAGTGGATGATCGCACCATTTGCGCCAACCGACGAGATCGTGTCGAAGCTAAGTCCCACGCACAGAGGCTGGGCACGCCGCAGGTCCTCGAGCTTGTCTGCCACGTCAGACTCCGTCAGACGCAGGTGCCCGTTGTTGAACAGGAGCTCGTTCTCGAGCCATCCAAAGAACTCGGCCATTGCCGCTCCGTCGCGTACATGACAGTTGCGCATTCCGTCGAGCTCTGCCGGGTTCTTCAGTGCCTTGAGCATTGGGAGCGGCGACGGCGTCGTCACATCAATCTTGTCACCCAACGCCTGAGCTAGTGCCCAGCTGACCGATGGCCCGGCCAGAAGCTTAGTCGGCGCGCCTGCCGTTGCCGCAGCCAGGGCGCGCATCTCTTCAAAGATTGCCGAGTACGGCAGAATGTCGATTCCCTGCAGGTGGCCACGCACTTCGCTGTCGAGCTTCTGCTCATCAATGTAGAGTGCAACACGCTCGTTCGTGACAACCACGTAGGCGAAGAAAACCGGGTTGAATGAGATATCGCTGCCGCGCAGGTTCAGCAGCCACGCGACCTCGTCAAGCGCAGAGACGACGATTCCCTGGGCACCTGCAGCCGCCGCCTTCTCGCGCACACGCCAGATCTTGTCTGCATGCGCCTCGCCGGCATACTTGGCATCGTGCACAAACACCAGGTCGGTCGGCCGTACTGGGCGCTCGTTCCAGGAGGCGTCCACCAGGTTCTCGGCAAGAGCAACAAGCTCGACACCGCGCTCGCCCATCCTGGCCTGCAGGTCGCTGGCCGTGGCCACAGACACGAGCGTCGGGTCGATTCCAACACGCGACCCCGACGGCAGATGCGTTGCAATGTACTCTTGCCATGTGGGCACTCCGCCCACTCCGGACTTCATCAGCGTCCAGTTGCTGTCCATCTGCTGCCGCGCCTGCAGAAAGTACCGTCCGTCGGTGAACATCAGAGCCTTGTCGGCAGTCACCACGGCGCATCCTGCAGATCCGTCAAACCCTGAGATAAATGCGCGCCGCTCGTCGCATGCCGCAACATACTCGCTCTGGTGTGCGTCCTCGCTGGGGACCACATATACAGACAAGTTGTACTTGGACGACTCCATCAGATGGCGCAGACGCTCGAGTCTCGAGGTCGTGTTAACTGGGGCTGCCATTGCGTCCTGGTTCTCGGTTTTGTTCTTGGTGTCGGTGCTGTAGCTAAAGCGGTCGAATATCGTAGCCGTGCTGGCTCTTGAGATGATGCTTGCTGGAGGCTGATAGCGATACGGTTGTTTCTGTTGTTGGGTGCAGCTGAAGAGTGTTTTGCGTGCAATACTCGTCAACCGACTAAACATGAACAAATAGCTGGATACAGTTATAAAGATAGGAGAGGTGTTCAAGTGCAGAAGAAAGACAAAGTGACAGTTTTTCCAGCTGCTATCGAGAATGAACCAAGTGCTACGTCAGGAATCCGGATTGGGCCTGGCTAAGCGCTGGTTCCCACGCGTGTGCGTAATCACATTTGCGGCAATCAGCCCAATTTGGTATTGTTGGTTTGATCAGAGAAGTTGGAACGAGAAATTGCTGTTCTTTTTCTCAGTTCGAATCTTCATGTACCTAATGCGTCTCCTTAATCCGTCCGCGCTTCTACCCCTACTCGTGCTCGGCGCTCTCGCCGGCGTCTGCGCAGAGCCCCTTGTTCCAGACACGCTCTCGGTATACGACAACTTGAATTCAGATCAGTTTACTCAGCGCGGAGAGCTGGTTCTGAGCGACCCCGCCGAGTACAGCCCAGTCGGACTTCAGAACCCGCCCGTCATCAAATACTCCACAGTGGCAAATTGGACGACCGACAATTCAATGTATGCCGTGCTTTTGCAATCGCACAAAACCGACGCACAGCTTGTCCTCACGGTGCCTCGGTGTCGCCTTAATGGCGACCAGGCGATTAAGGAGAGATTTGTCGTGCATGCAGCTGCCGACGGTGGTCTTTTGCATGTTGACTATACTGCTGGGAAGGCTGCAAACTGTAAGGACGCGCATGCTGTGCCGGAGACGCCGAAGTTTACCACCGATGTTGTTGTAAAGAGGCGCGTGCAAGGTCCGACGCCAGAGCTGGCACAGGCTCCGTCCATTGATCTGACCACCGGTAAGGAGAAGACTCCTGAACCGCAGAAGAGCTTCCTTGTAAAGTACTGGTACTACATTGTGCCTGTCATGTTGCTGCTTTTGCTAGGCGGTGGTGAAGAGCCACAGCAGGAAGGCAACGCCAGGCGCTAAACGTAGGATAGTGCTACTTCCTGCTTATTTAACTCAGTAAATAACATATTTGCTATATGCCTATAATCTTGACAAACCTTAATGAAAGGCAGCTGGATCGAAAGCGCAGCTTGCTCGGCAATATATATGTTTAGTTATAAAAAAGAGTTCAACGTGTCGACCCTCGTCTACTAGTTTCTAAAAGTCATTTCTCGCACCTCTTCCTATCATAAACGTAAGATTTTCCTAATGCTTTTCAGTTAGCACGTAACATACAGCGTAATTGGTAGATTCACAAGCTTTTTTTTGAATAAATTTATTTTGTGGATAAAACGGTATCACAGACGTATGCGACCATTAAAACCACCTAGAACTAAAACACAAAAACTATTAAAAACATCATCAACATTAAGCGACGTAGCGGCGGTCAATCCGATGTTCAGATCTAAGCAGCATTCGAAACATCCATAGTCACCCTATTTGCGCACAAGTCTTCGACAGATATCACCAATGCCAGCTAGTAATTTTGAACGATCCCCCAGTAGAGTACTTGCCGCCAGTCACGGTCAGCAAATCCCCCTACGAGCATTCCAGACGACCATCGAATGCAATATCATATCAGCTCACTTGAGCAGACAAATTATGACATTGCAAACATTCAGGAGAGCCATGAGGTACTAGAAACAGGGTAGCATACCGGAGTATGCCCACAAGTAACGTCCTGGTTTTTCTGAGCGTCTGCTAGGCGTGTATATCCAACCATATATGGCGCAAATATAACCCACAAGCAGTGCTGGAGACTTGACAAACTGAAAACGTCATGGACAGTCACTCATGAAACTGTCTCGGCTATAACAGAATTCCAATATGGTCTCGGCATGCTGTGCAAGATCACTGGTACTGCAAGAGTACCACCAACAGTACGCAGACATGTCTGGCAATCTTCGTGGACTGGCACCGTCATCACAGGAATTCAATGAACAACAAGAAATACAAGGACAAGAGACAATCTACAAGTGGGGCTCTCGCTGGATTGCCAAGGCCAGCGAGTGCTCCTGCGAGCATTCCAGACGACCATCGCAGAAATATCACAACAGGCCTACAGAAGCAGACATATTGCAGTATTTACAAGCAT